>JAUPMG010072709.1:0-27060 GCA_031762675.1 Pachysandra terminalis
GTTCGGTCAAACCTAATTATTTAAGTTAATTAGGTTTCTAATCTTAATTAGCCTAGGGTCTGGGATCGGGTCGCTACACACTTTTTGTGCATGTCTAGGTACAGAAATTGACTAAATAACTCAATGACTATTTACTACCATCATTTATGTGATTATGTGTAAATTAGTGTTTTCTGCAAGTGGAGTGCCATACTATTAATGGTTATGCATATTTATATTACTTATAGCATAATTATTTTACTTACATGAACATTCCTACATATTATGTGATATTATGCCTTGTTAGTATAGAATCATGAGATTGTGCTCATGTGTTTGTTGATATGAATATATGCCTATGAATCATTGTTTGTGCTAATTAAAGGACCTGATATTATGAGTTGCATCTTGGACTACCCTGTTGTGATAGTAAAGTCTAATACCATATACCTTACATGGGATTAGATTATAGTTGAGACCATTGACTTATTATTTACCATTGTTGTCCCATGGTTAGACTAGATATTGTTTACTCCCAAGGTGAGGGATATATCCTGGGTGGCGATCCCAAAATACTTGTGAAAAGATGAAAGGTGAGGGAAAGTTAATAGTATGATACCTAATATCTGAATCATATACCTTTCTGTTAGCTGTTTAATATGTAAGATTCCTTGAGGATAGTTCACATTTGTGAAACCTTGGAGTATTACCCTTGATCACAAATAAGTGGGGGAATTATGCCCTCTAGGTCGAAGCCCCTTAAAACCATGATGTACACATGGAATATCTTAACTTGAGAATGGCCCTGTATGGCGGGGGAGTTTGAGAAGACATCTTGCTCAAGGAATGATCGATCATGTAGGAACTTACAATATTAGCATACTTAACTGCACTTTTGCATTGCATATTGCTTGTTGATATTATTATAAGTATCTTGTGTATGATGCACTTGATCTAATTTGCATATAGAAGTATGACCATTGATATTGACCATTATTTCTTATACCATGGCGAGAATTGGGAGAGATCACTTATTGTATGATTGTTGTTCATATTAATCAATAATTATCATATATTTTATAGAATATACTTATATTAATTATTATATAGTTTGTACTTCATAGCATTGAGATATGAATAAATACCTTGCTTTGAAGGACTACTCATCCGGGCTTTCCAACTTATGTTTATTGATTTATGTTTTTCAGGATTAAAGAGTAGCATAAGGAGAGCTTTGGAAGGGATTAGAGTCAAAGAACAGTAGATAGGGTTTTGTATTAGAATTATAGGTAGATTTCATTGATTCAGTTGTAATACGATCAGATCTATGTGTTTTACATGAGTTATAAATAGAACTATTAATTTTACTTCCGCTTATCTTTTTATTATAGCTTTCCACTCCCAATTTGATTTGGGGTGAGAGTTACATGATAAAACTTTGGGCATCCCAAGGATCTCAATTGGTTTGGGATGTGACAATTCTAGAGTGAAAAGATACATAGCCAGAGATAGAGATGGGTTTGTGGATTATTAATAGATTCCGACTGGGAGTTGGAAAGCATACATGGGGAACAATACTAGCGTGGATGTGCTAGGAGTTGACACATACCTGTTGAAGTGAGAGACCCGCGCACTGATGCTTCATAACGTACTCTATGTACCCGTCATTCGCCGTAGTCTCATATCTGTAGTAGAGTTACTTAGAGTAGGCTTTTATGTTATTTTCAGTTGAGATTGTGTTTCTATATCTTTAGAGTCAGTCTTATATGGTAGAGGATTTATTTATGATGCATTGTTCAAAATGGATATTGATTAGTCTAGAAATGAAAATTTGGTTTCTTATTTGACTTCCAATAATAATGATGTTATTATTTTTGATTTAATGATATGCATGCTAAATAAGGCCACATAGGGCAAGAGAGAATGAATCGATTGGCTCGAGTAGGTCTACTGCGATCGCTTGCTTAGGTTTAGTTACCCATTTGTGAGCATTGTTTGATTGGTAAGTCATGTAGAAAACCATTCGATAAGGTAGTGAGAGCTTCGTACCTTTAGAGTTGGTCCATTATGACATTGTAGACCAATCAATGTTAGGATCCTCTATAAAGAGTCTTATTTCATCACATTTATAGATGATTACATGCAATACAATTTTGTGTACATGATTTCCCATGAGTCAGAACCATTAGACTGCTTTAGACGTTTTGTAGCTAAAGTCGAGAACCAATTGGATCGACACATTAAGTGTTTCCGTACCGATAGAGAACGTAAGTATTTATCTGATTTGTTCATAGAGTTATGTGAAGAAAAAGAAATCCGTAGGTAATTGACGATCCTTGGCACACCTAAGTAGAATGTTGTTACAGAGAGAAGAACTGTATCATGTTAGACATGGTGAGGTCGATGATGGCACATGCGTCCCTACCCATTAGATTTTGGGGAGATGCACTGATGACTGTAGTCTACATCTTGAAATTTGTTGCTACAAAGTCAGTTCCTAGCACACCATACCAGTTATAGACAGGCAGAGCAATTGATCTAACTTGCATGACATCAAGGGGAACGATAGGTCATGTTCACGTGTCTTTCCATCAGAGGAGAAAGCTAGACAAAAGAGACGTTAAGTGGATCTTTGTTAGATACTCGGAGCATTCTAAGGCTACGTCTTTGTCCATGAGTAGACTAACCAGGGTCTAACACAAATTGAGTCACGTGATGTATATTTCATCGAGGATGATTTCCCAAGCAGAAAGAGATCAGGGAAGCATCTAGAGTTCTTTGAGATGAATGAGCCAGTGTTGGGGTCAGAGGAAATAACCCCATATCTAAACACCATTATGAACACCGATTCTCAATAGGATCCTAAAGATTATACGGATGGTGTGGACAGTGGAAGTAGATTACTGCTCAGTGGGAATGTACCAGAGGACACAGATTTTAGAAATCCCATACGTAGGAGTAGTCGTGGAGAGACTCCTCATCGTCGTTTTACGATTGAGGATGATTCGTTCATGACTACCACATGCAATGATGATGAGGCTGACTCATACTGGGAGGCGTTATCATCACCTACTTCGTAGAAGTATATGACTGTTGTGCAAGATGGAATGACTTCCATGGAGAAAAATCAAGTCTAGGAATTTGTCGATCTTCCCCTAGACACAAGACTATTGGAAACAAGTGGGGTTCTAAATTCAAGTGCAAGGTGGATGGAATGTAGAGAGATACAAGGCCCGTATCGTGGAGAAAGATAACACCCAAAGAGAGGGTGTTGACTATGAGGAGACGTTCTTACCACTGATACTACTGTTGAGAAGATTGCTTCATTACATTTTGTTCTTTGTCGAAAGACAGGAAAAGAAGGAACATATTGCTTGTGTTCCCTATGCTAGTGCTATAGATAGTCTAATGTACGCTATGATATGTATGCAAAATAATATTAGTTTCACAGTTGTCTTAGTTAGTTATTACAGAATAACCTAGGGCTGACTCATTAGAAAGCAGTGAAACGTATTTTTTGATGCCTACATGGGATAGCTGATTACATGCTTTGCTTCTAGGAATTAGATTTGCAGCTACGAGGCTACTGCGATGTAGACTGGGTAGGTGATTTAGATTATCGAGAGTTGACATCAAGATACACATTCTTGCTAGGTGGCAAGGTTATCTCTTGGAGTAGCAAAAAGAAAGTCTACGTCACGTTGTCTACCATGGATTCAAAGTACAAAGTATATTGTACAGTCTTCTAGGAGGCCATATGGTTGAAGAAATTCTTATAGGATCTTGGAGTCTTTAGAGCTGGCGTAGGACTGATCACCATCTATTGTGCTAGCATGGTAACGTTGGCCTGTGCCAAAGACCTTAAATACCATGACAAGATGAAGCACATCAACATTCACTATCATTACATCAGAGACAAAGTTGCACATGGAGATGTGTCCTTTGCACATATCCCTACTCAACGGATGATAGGGGATCCCATAACTACTATAACTAGACAAGTTTTTAAGGTTCATGTCCAAGAGATGGGATTATGTAGATTGTGATTTATGTTAGATGATACAGTTTTTATCTACATTTAATATGTAGATATCTCATAGTACATTATATTTCATGGAGAATTTAATAATTTTTACCTTTTCATGAGGCATACGATTGTGTATTACATGCACACTTTACACTCATTTTCTCTATATTATGAGGATATGGATATGATATGTCATTAGGCTAGTGATTGGCCTCTTACACAGCGACTAGCCTTAGCGCATGCATTGTGAGCAGGATGAGACATTAAGAGGACTTGTGCCATCTTGAACATTCAAAGGAATCTATGAGTTATGTATCACCCTAGGAAAGACTAAGATCTGTATGGTATTGGAGGTTGACATACTTTTGGCTATGCCAGAGCTCCACCGTAGAATGTGTTGCATACCATATGTGCTATTAGTGACGTTTCCTTTGATTGTGTTGTGAAGTTAGATCTAGTATTTGCTATTTTAGCATACTTTCATATGGCATGCATCATATGGACTAAGGAAAAAAAAAAACTTGTTCAAGATAAAAAGATATTTTTTCTCTTTTATTTATTTATTTATTTAATTATTATTATTAATAATATTTTTTTTTAGGGGAATGGAATTTCTCCATCATTGTAACATTAGTACATAATCTTAAGCAAAAATTTACACGTTGATATGGGGACAAAGTTGCACATTATGATCGCATTTATTTATTTATCTTGATTAAAATAGATTTGGATCAGCTTGGTAATCAAAGAGCCACTGTTGAATCAAATCCGATAATTCTCCAAAGATCTGCATTGATTCTATTGATTCTATTTTTAAAATAAAATCTTTAACACATTTACTAGTGCCATTTTTTTTTTCAAACTTTGGTTAGGCTGCATTTGGCTCGGCTTCTATAAGTACTTATTGCAACTTATAGCTTATATAATTACTTTTTAAAATTAAATGTGTTTGGTATCCCTTTTGGGTAAGCACTAGAGGAAGGCTACCCATAAGGCGAAGCTGATGAGAGCAGCTTCTCCCAAGCTCTTATGCGTTAAGCTATTTCACAACTTTAGTAATATTTTCAAAATACCTATTTTACCCCTAAACTGTTATAACACTTAAATAAATGTAATTTTTAAACTTTAATAATTTTTTATAAGACCTATTTTACCCCTAAACTTTCATAAGCACTTGAATAAATGTATTTACCAAATGTTATTTTCTTCAAATAAGCAGTTTATTGTTGCTGCGGATAAGTGCTCTCATTGAACAACTTATCCAATGAGTGCTTATCTATAAGCACAAGCTGGACTAAACGCAGCCATAGTGTGCGATGGCAAGGATATTGCCATTGCTTTTCACTTCCTTTAGCATCCCAAAAAAAGGAAAGAAAAAAAAAAGGAAAAAAATATTCATTATATCTAGTAGGAATGACTGCTTCCTCATTCAAAACATCGTAGAAGGATAAATAGAGAAAATAATGCTACCATACGCAGGTAAAAGGGTGAGGATAATTTTAATTTTCATTTATAAAATAAATTCAACAATAGTTTTTTTTTTTTTTTTTTTTTTTTTTTTTTAAATGTACACAAAAATGATGGCTATGGAGAGAAAAAACCTTGTTCATGAGGAGACCAACATATTCCTTCTCTTTGGCAAGGAAGAGGAGCAGGTTGGGCAATGAAAGTGGGGCAATACTGTCCTGGCATCAAGACTAAGAAATCGGACGAGTACGGTGCTGAAACCTGTCATTAAGACCACTAAAATAAGATACTGATATCAGGGAAAAAAAATTAGTATGGGTTTAAGTCTGTTTATTGTGTGTAATAGCAACCTTAAGGAAGTCTAGTATGGTAGTTTGAGATGGATGATGAAGATGATGATGGCAAAGGAGAATCTTACCATGTGTGAATTTCGAAGTTTTATGAGTATATTCATTTGATCCCGCATGGGACCTGATTCTTCGGAACCTTCAGCTCCTTCTTGAGGTGATGAGAAAGAAGGGCTTGGTCTAAACAAACGTTCGAAGATGGCCATGATAAGAAACAAGGATATTAAGATTGCGGTGGCAATGAAACCAAAGGAGACGGCATTCATGGATGTCCCAAAGTTCTTCGATAGGTTTTCTCTATCCGCTGATCCTGTTTGAGATGGGCTTGGGTCAGCACTGGTATAGATGTTCCATGACTTGGATCCTCCAGAACCTAACTTATTCATGATGGCTTAGACCTCTTTCTAAAGGTATGGAGCATGAAGCAATTTGATCATGATTTTATTTGCTGCTGCTTCTGAGAAAATATTGTCAATTTGCCTATCACCCCCTTACCTGTACACATCCCCAGAAAATTTACAAGTTAAAATTGAGAATTTGGAATATTGATGATTTGTTAAAGATTGTATCAAGTATTGAACTCTTTCTCTACAATGCTGAGCTAGTTTTAGCTGGTAACTTCATTGAATAAATCTCTTAAGTTGCAGCGAACCAACCAAAATATATGTAAAACAAGAAGGAAAAAGAAAGGAAAAACTTCTAGTGTAATAATACATGCATTCATTTGGAAGACCAAAATGTGATCAAAATATAGCACATTGGCCAACCAAATACTGCTTATATGATCACCTTTCAAACACCCACTTTGCTACTATGGTTTCTTCACTTGATGACAGTTTCTGTTTTGCTTACTCTGTGCCTGCCTGTTCATCTAGCTAACCCACTAATTGGCCACTTTTATTGCAGAAAATCTTTTATCAATTTGTATTCATTAAGAGTCTATAAAAAGATCAACAAAAATATAATCAAGTAACAGCAAAAATAGAAAGCAGGGAATCCCTTTTTAACAGACAGAATGAATGGTTATATACCTCTCAAATGTCCATATCATAAGAAACAAGCACAGGAAGCTATGAAGCATAACTATATACATACTGGAATACCCTTTTCATTAAGCGACAGACTGGAATGAGCTCCCTTAACAACAATGGAAATAACATGGAGGCATATACGTACTATATTCAGACTTTGGTGTCAGCTATCATTATAAAGCAGCAGCATAAGATTAGCCCACGACAGACATTTGGACAAAAATCGAAAACCGAAAAAGGAAATTCGAGGGCCACTCTCTCTACAATGCCCTTCTTGTTTGGGCTAAAAGGTTCACAATTCAAGAGGAGAGGATAAAAACACAATGAAGCTAAACCTTTTTCTTAGAAGTTATAGTTTTAAGTTGTAAAGCCTTTGCTTTTCCGGTTCCGAAATATAAGCCTGCATTATTCTGGTCCTACTTCCTATTACTTACCGACCACGAAAGGAACAGGAACCCACATCATGTACATGTATATTGAAATGTTAATCAAAAGAAGCAGCTGAATCAGCTATCTTTACTCATAATACTACTCTTTTTATGTCTTCCTGTTCATAATCTTGATGCCCAACTTAACGAATCCTAAACTTTTTCTGAAGAAAGAAATTAAAGGATACAAAACATCAACTGCTGTATGGAGAACATAAAGAACAGTGGCATATTGGTAGTTCTTAAAGTTAGTATCCATTTTCAAAATCCTTAGTAAAAGCAAGAGCTGTTAACCATTGAGGGATTGCCATGGAAAAGGTGGATGTGTCCCACTACATGCAAAGAAGATGGCCAAGAAGACTTCAAAGGCTGCAGCAAATAATATGATGCATTCAAAATTTCTAAATAGGATTGAAGTTGGACAAGCATGTGATCAAATACCATGTACCAAATGACTAGAACAAAGTCATTTTAAGAGATAAATAAAGCTGAATGTCTTACAAATATATATTATCATAATTCAAAATAACTGAAGCTGAAGAGCAGAAAAGGATGGCATAGACCAACCCCAATCCAATCAGAACAACATTGATTCCTCGAATTGCTACTTTTGATGATTAAACCACCCTGTTCAATAGAACTCACAATTTCTGTCAGGAAACAAGCTAATAGCTGAATTACCTGAAAAGTTTCATATGTTTTACAAGAAGAACACATTTAAAACCAGTGAGAGTTCTTGGCTTGATGTCCCACACACCCAAAATCATTAAGGAAACATCCTTTGCTTCAAAGATCAATTTATGCTAGAAAATAGCTGGAGCAATAATTACACGACACAAGTAACAAAAAAAACAATGGTGATTGAAGGAGAAAAAGAAAAGATAAAAAAACAAAAGAAAAAAGAAGCTTTTTTGCCTCCAATGAATTGAGGGGGAAACTTTTGTCAACTAGTCAATCACTATGTCTAGGAAAAACATGAAAGCCTACTTAAATCTGAATCCATGTATTTCTCGCTACAATTACAAATGATGTACCATGTCCATGATAACATTATCTTCAAATTTTCATTCTAATTATAAAAGTACCAATTCCCATTTAAATAAGTGATTTCTACAAAATATAAAGAAAATCACACATAACCATGCATGCATGCACACACACACACACACAAATGTATCAGAATCAGTTCTTGGTACAAAATCATTCTTTTTTCAACTGTCCATTTGGGATGTACTACTAATGTCAAGAAAATCTTCTCTTTGGCTAGAGAAACCTAATTTTGGCTTTCACTAATCAACAACCACAAATTTCTAGAGGAGGATGATGTTCCAAAATGGCAATCTCTCCTTTTCTTTTTTCATTGTTAATTAAAAAATCCCCACTTCATGCATTTAGGTCACCCTCCAAAATGATGCCTCTCTCTCATTTCCCATCTAAGACAATAATCTTAAAGAGAAGGGCCCCATGAAAAGAAAAGATAAAAAGTATAACTTAAAAAATACATATATATTCAAGCATATTGTTCTTTTTTCTTTTTCTTTTTTTTTTCTCTTTTATGTTTTCCCCTCTACTCCCCAACACAAGCAAAACCCAGCACAAGTAAAGCAACCTTTCTCTTTTCCAACATTCCGTCAAGAAATCTAAAAAACCACAAATAATCCATTGTTAATAAAATTTTTAGCTACAGATATAATAGTATAAACCTCCAAAAAGGAAAGTGAAAATAAAATATAATTTAGGTTTTTTAATAAACACTGAATATCAATAATTTTCTATTTATTTGGTCACCATAAGAAAAGCTAAAAAGAAATGGGGTTTACATTATAAATTGTCCTTCATCAAATACGGAATCTAACAAATAAATTAAATAAAGAAGAACAAAGAATATAAGGTGAGCAAATAGTCCATACTGTATGACTCACTTCATTACTTTCATTATTCTCCTTCTGCAAGTCACCCTTGAATCCACTTTTTCTCAGATGCTATGTCTCTGTTCGCTAGGGATGAATGATAACTGCAACGAATAAAGAAACTAAGCGTTGTCTTTCGATTCTGATCATTATAATAATAGAAAATAAAAGAAAAAAAAGATGACATCGCACTGTTCCGAAAAAAGATGCGTTGTCTTTCGATTCTGATCAATATAATAGTAGAAAAGAGAAGAAAAAAAGATGACATCGCACTGTTCCGAAAAAAGATGACATCGCACTGTTCCCTAAGGCCCGTGCAGCGTGGGATGTTCACGTGTTGGGAAGATGTGATCGCCAAGTGGACCCAACTACACCCAGTGCTTAATACTTTATTTAATTCTATTTATACCTTTTTTTATTTTTGGCAATTGCAAACACATCTCTATATTTTTTTATATTTCACTTATACCTTTTTAAATGTTATATTACAGTGTAGAGAGTAGGGGTGCAACTCGGTTCGGTTTGGTTCGGGTTGACCTCAACACAAAACCAAACCGAGATTTATACACATTAACCCGAAACCGAACTGAATCGAATTGGAACCCGAAAATGCCAACCCGAAACCGAACCGAAATAGTATGAGAAACCCGAAAATCGAACCTAACCGAACCGAAATTATTTTTTCGATTCGGTTTTGTTAGGGTTAGTTATGGTTTTCCATTTCAATTTGGTTTGGCTTTCGGGTTTAATATCAGTTCAGTTTAGTATTGGCTCAACTTTCACTAACCTCGGTTTGGGCTTTGGGTTGATATCAAACCAAACCGAGTTGCACACACAATTAGAATTGTTTTAAATTATTAAGAATTACATGTTTTTCACACTTATTTATATATGTTGGTTTTTGATTCGATTCGGTTCAGTTTATAAGAGTGTATTAATATGTTTCGGTTCGGTTCGGTTCGGTTCGGTAGTAAAAGTTTAGTTTCTGTTCGATTTCGGTTCGATTCGGTTTAACTGGGATATAAACCCAAAACCGAACCGAATAAATTCGGTTCTATATTTCTAGAACCAAAACCGAACCGAAGTCAGTTTGGATTGGTTCGGTTTCGGTTTTAAGTGAACCGAGTTGCACCCCTAATAGAGAGATCACTCTTATATACTTGTAAAAAGTGTATGATGTCATTGTATTTTTTTATTTTTATTTTATTTTTATTTTTTAACTTAGTGGACTTCTAAAAAAGCAGTCAGTCTATGTGCATGTGTGTTGTTTGATCTTCTACAAAACCTTATCATGCATTCTTCAATAGCTAGTCCAGTAAACGAATTTCAGCTTGTCTCTTGGTGTCGGCGTAGCTCTTTTACCGGTTCAGTGCTGTGAGAAACTTGTCTTTGATGACCTTGATCTTTTCAGTCGTCTCAAGAATGATGTCTGGTCCCATGCCCACAGATTCTCCTCTCTTATTCCAACACAAGGGTGATCTGTAGGGTCGTTCGTACAAATCTTCGAAGGGCGCTATGCCAATGCTAGCTTGAAAACTGTTATTGTAGGAGAACTCTACTAATGGTAAGTTCTCGCTCCAAGATCCTCCAAAGTCTAAGACACATGCCCTTAGCATGTCTTCAAGAATCTAATTAACTCTCTCTATTTGACTGTCCTTCTGGGGATGGTATGATGTGCTGTAGTTCAGTGTCGTGCTTAGCGCCTTCTGTAGACTCTTCCAAAATCGAGATAAGTGAGAATCTCTGTCAAAAACGATAGTGATAGGTACCTCGTGAAGTCTCACGATCACCCTGATGTACAACTTGGCTAAGTCTTCGGTAGTAGCAGTTGTGCGGCTTGGAATGAAGTGTGCAGCTTTGGTGAGGCGACGATGACCCAAAGCATGTCTTGGCCCAAACGTGTTCATGGTAATCCCACAATAAAATCCATGGAAATGTGCTCCCATTTCCACTCATCAATCGGCAAAGGCTGGAGTGTACCTCCTGGCTTTTGGTGTTCCTCTTTAACTTGTTGACATACCACACAGCATGCTATAAATCTGGTGTGTCCGCTTTCATTTTCTTCCACCAATAGTATCTCTTCAGGTCCTTGTACATCTTGGTGTTGCCCGGGTGTATCGAGTAGTGCGATCCGTGAGCCTCTCTCAAGATCTCGTTCTTCAAATCGTCGTTGTCTGGTACGCACAATCTGCCTTGCATTCTGGCACTGCCGTCCTCTTCAATAGATCAATCCGACCTGTGCTCGTCTAGGGCCAAACCTTGTAACCACTCATCGTTCTTCTGTGCTTCCACGATCCTATCTTTCAAACTCGGCTGGACGACAACGGTGATTAGTCTAGCTCTGCCTTGGCAAATATCCACTCTGAGTCCCACATTAGATATTGCTTCGAGGAGACTCCATTCTTGGACTAGAAGGTGTGCAAATAGACTTCTCGGTTTTCTGCTGAGAGTGTCGGCCACTACGTTCGCCTTCCCCGGATGATGTTGTAGAGTGAAGTCGAAGTCGTTCACCAACTCCATCCATCGGCGTTGCCTCAAGTTCAGTTCTTTCTGTGAGAAAAGGTATTTCAAGCTTTTGTGGTCCGAAAAGACTTCAAACGTCTCGCCATACAAGTGATGCCTCCAGATCTTGAGTGCGAAGACAACAGCAGCAAGCTCTAGGTCATGGGTTAGGTAGTTCTTCTCGTGGATCTTCAACTGTCGAGAAGCATATGCTACAACTTTTCGATCTTGCATAAGAACACAACCAAATCCCAAGAGTTAGGCATCGGCGTAGATCTCAAACGGAAATCCACTCCGTCGAAGTGTCAAAACTGGGGTGGTAGTCTGTCTCTTCTTCAGTTCTAGAAAAGCCTCCTCACATTCCTCTGTCCACTGATATCTAACATCCTTCCTGGTAAGGCAGGTGAGAGGTACTGCAATACGAGAAAAGCCTTCATTAAAACGACAATAGTAGCCTGCAAGTCCCAAGAAGCTGTGAGCTTCAGTCACGTTCCTTGGTCTCTCCCAATCCATCACTGCTTCTACTTTAGCAGGGTCAACTGATATGCCTTCCTTGGAGACAACATGTCCTAAGAAATTAACTTCATCTTACCAAAAGTCGCATTGAACTTTGCGTACAACTGGTTGTCTTCCAAAGCTTGTAAGGTGATCCGGAGATGATCCTCACGTTCTTCCCAAGTCTTCGAATAGATGAGGATGTAGTTAACAAAAACTACAACGAACTGGTCAAGGTAGGGTCGGAACACTCGATGCATCAAATCCATGAACGCAAATGGGGCGTTCGTCAAACCGAACGGCACTCAAAGTGTCCATAACGAGTCCTGAAAGAAGATTTCAGAATGTCACTCTCCTTGATCCGAAGCTGATGGTAGCCCGTCCTCAAATCAATCATGGAGAAGTATCTGGCTCCCTTGAGCTGATCGAACAGTTCTTCAATCCTCGGCAACAGATACTTGTTCTTGATAGTAACTTGGTTCAACCGACGATAATCCACGCATAGTCTCAGAGTCCCGTCTTTCTTCTTAACAAAAAGAACTGGGGCTCCTGAAGGTGACGAACTAGGGCGTATGAATACCAATCGTAACAACTCGTCCAACTGCAACTTGAGTTCTCTCAACTCGGTAGGTGCCATTCTGTAGGCAGGCAAAGCAATAGGGTTTGCACCCGGCACTAGGTCAATGGAAAACTCCACTTCTCTCCTAGGAGGCAAACCTGGAATGTCATGAAAGTCGTTCCCAAACTGACAAACAACGTGGATATTCTCGAATCCGAGCTTCCTTCCATGGACCATAGGTCAAGCACGGCTAACTGATCAGATAGATCAGGTCGAAGACTCTTGAGCCTTACAGACAGTCCTCCACGAAACACAAGGGTTAACATCCTACTATAACAGTCAATAACAACACGGTATGCTGCTAATCAGTCCATACCTAGAATCACATCATATCTACTCATGTTCAATACAATCAAATCAATCGGTGTTTCAGTCTCTCCCATGGAAATAGGACAAGACTTACACACCCTACTCAGAGAAGTGGGACCTCCCACAGGGTTCTCTAAGGTCAAACTAGGGTTCATAACACTACATTTCAAACCTAAAGTACACACAAGATCATGCGAAATGAAAGAATGAGATGCACCCATGTCGAACAATACAAGTGCATGAGTTGAGAAGAGTGGTAAAGTACCTTCCATCACTCCTCCCAGCATCCTTGGTTCTTTCACCTCGTCCATAATAGGTGCCGTCGACGGAGCTACGGCATGAAGTCGGCCTTGAGGGGGCTGGTAGGTCTGCTGGGGCTACTGCTGGTAGTGCTGCTGAGGTTGGCGAGGCGGCGCTACCGATCCTGGCCCTCTCTGCTGGTATTGCTGTGGAGGAGCTGGTCGGTGCTGATGTGGAGGTGGTCCAAGCGGGGGCTGGACATAGTGCGGCCGTGGAATCATCTATGGGGCCGTAGAAGGTCGTGGTAGGGGATCCTTCTGTCTAGTCATCTCGATCCTAGGCAGCATCCGGCACATCTTCTGGAAATGTCCCGTCTTACCACAATTATAATAATGCGGTGGGCTGGTGGGGTCCGTGTATGATGACCAGTACTGGCGCTCTGGCGTTCGGCTCTTCTCATCCCTCTTCTTGCACTTGTTCTTCTTGTTCCCTTCTTGAGGTGCACAATTACTCTGTTGTTTCTCCTTGTTCTGTTTCTTCTGCTGCTCACGAGCCTTCAAAAAGTCGGTGTTGTTCCTCTCTACCTTACGGGCCACGTGCACCACTTCATTGTATTGTGTGAAGGTCCGAGTAATCGGCTTTCCCTTGATGTTACCCCATAGCCCATTCTCAAACAGATGAGTCTTCTTCGCTTTAGTGTCAACGGCATATGGAGCGAACTACGACAACTCTGTGAACTTGGCCTCATATTCGGCCACTGACATAGAACCTTGCTCCAATCTCAGAAATTCAATCTCTTTCTCCTTCCTGATGCTCAAAGGAAAATGCTTCTCTAAAAATACCTCTTTGAACCGGTCCCAATAGACTTCCTCCTCCAAAGTAGCCAAGGATGACTTCCACCATCATCTGGCTTCTCTCTCTAACATGAAGACCGCGAGTCGAACTCTATCTACCTCATCGCACTTAAGCACCTCAAAGATGTGTTCTAGGGGGTCTAACCATCTCTGAGCTTCCGAAGGTTCCGTGGTTCCTGCAAACTCTGAAGGTCCCAATCTCTTAAACCTTTCCAAGAGTTTTCCTGCTGAAATCTCCAAAGGCGGGGGCGGAGGTGGAGGCGGATGTGTCTGCTAGTACTGCTCATGCCTCATCATCTCTGCCATGTCCTCCAATGCCCAGTAAACTCCCGCCAATTGGGGTTCCTGCTCCTCAGGGGCTCAAGAGGTGCCCTCTCCGGCTGCTCCTCCTCTCCTTCTTCCCACCATACTGAAACCACACAACAAGGTGAGAAGACAACTTGAGAATAAATCCATAATTATTCTCAACAACATGTGCAAGAGTCAAACACACCCAATGCACATCAACAACCACAATATTACTAACTCCATCAACTCCATCTCTACACCACTACCCATAATCCACTAAGAAACCATACTCTGATGCTAATTTTTCATGACCCGAATCCTAAAGCGCGTCCCACACTCACGTGAGCGTGGCTTTAGAACTCTAAGCCAGACTCTCACTCACTTACACTCCAAACGTATACTCACCGTGGGTGGAAAACCACAACAAATAACAGAGAATCCTACGATAAATTAGGATGCACAGCGGAAAATAAATCATAGAATATGTATAAGAAACTATAACATGTATCTAACAAGTAATATCAAATAAAGTCTCCTCACGCCTCAGCAGGGCACAAGTGAGGAAACGAGATAAACCCCCATACAAAAAGACAAGGGGCAACCAAAGAGTGAGCATAATAAGTATACTGGAGTCTACATGCTCCCACCCTCCCAATCTCTCAAATACATACAGACCAAAAGAAGAATGAACAAAAAGAATCTATATAGATGTCCACGGTCTCCTCGTCCAACTCAGTGACCTCAGCCATAGTCCACGTCCTGCATATAGTACTCCCCTGAAATGTTAGGAGTCAATGGCTTGAGCTACACGCTCAGTAAATACAATGTGCAGATAGAGTGTGATTAACTAGGATGCCTGTGTATGCATGGGATGCCATGATCGATGCAAGGGTTCATTCATTTATATGCAATGACATGAACAATTCATAAATGACCCAACAATTGGTCTAAGCAATCACGTGGATGCAAATAAATGTCGTTGATATTGTGATGTGATATATGCCCACGCCAGATCTAGACTGTACAACCATGTATCCATTCTGGGATACACGACCCCTTTCGAGCCAAGGATACCTTGCAGATTTTGTGTGTACAACACAGTTTTAAGGGAATTGCGACCCCCTAGAATTCATGCCCCGCTTTTATTTTTATTGGGGACACACCATCTTAACAGGATAGTCCAAGGGCATAATCTTCGTGAACCTTCCTCCGTGGCACAATACCCACTCACAACTATCAATCGAATTTACCCTTGCTATATATATATAGGTATCCGTGGGCTCTTGGGGTAGCTAATCCCTCACCCTTAAATCAACTTGGATTTATAATAAATATAGTCCCCCATGGGACACCAGAGTCTTATCTCTCATTTGGGTCTCATCTCAGAGCCCAAGTATCCTTATATTTATCCTCTCGTCCTTCTCAAAGGAACTAGGGGTAATCTGTGGTCTAAGTCCTCACAAGGACTATACATGCATGCATGGCCATTAGATTCATGAAATTAGCAAACAATTAAATGTATGTGTCACAATCATTCAACATTTCTATTATGTGTCAATCATAAAGTAAGTATGAAAGGAAAGCATATAATATGAGTCTCACCGTCATACAGTGATACGAAGTGAAAGTATAAGACATTAGTCACCCAATATGCTTCGTTCATGTAACAAGTATGAAAAGAAAGCATATAACATGAGATACTTAATTCCCTAATGGTACGAGGCGAAATTCATACTAGAATTCCCCCTAAAACCTCAGTCAAATGCCAGCCTCGGCGGGTCCCGTCGGTGGGCCGATGTACTCACCGACAGGGGCCAGAACTGTTCTGTTGGTGAGTCTGTCGGCGGACCGATGACTCGCTGACCCCCAAAGACATAATTCAGAACCCCATCGGTGAGTTCTGTCGGTGTCACCGAAGGATCCACCGATGCCCATCAGTGAATCTCGTCGGTCCCACTGACGACTCGCCGACACCCAAACAGCAAAAATACACTTTCTGCCGGCGAGTGCCTACACGGGTCACACACCCATTGATAGGGCCTGTCTACAACATTTATTGCCGGCGAGTCCGTCGGTCTCACCGACAACTCACCGATCGGACACCCAGGTAAGGTCTCACGGTTGTACGCTCGGTGGGTGAGTTTTCACCAACCGGCGTCCATCGACGAGTCCATCGGCGCACCGACCGACTCGTCGACAGCCGCGATTTCTAGGTTTTCTTGCCCAGATTCGAACCTGTCCATTTCTATGTCAACAACCACCTATAGTTCGTGTTTTTCTGGGCAAAATGGGTCAATATATACAAGAGAAACATTTAAATCATGAATATCCAATACGAAAATCAAGAAGAAATGTATCTCAAGTAAACAATTCAGCAATTTAACCTAGGATGAACATGAAACCCATTCACCATTCACTCATAAATTCAACAAATCATCAAATGAGGCATGAAAAACATTCATATATCATATAAACCTTCAATGATTCAACACATTCAAGGAAAACACAGAAATCCCAAGGTAATACACCATAATTGCACACAATGCACTTACTTACCTTGCACAAGCAATCTCCTTTACACGAAAAATATGGGTTGAAGCTTTGGTTCCTTGCTAATCCTCTTCTTCTTCCCTTATTTCTCATGGGAGCTCTCCAACAGTCTTCCCAACCAAACACAGCACAAAAAGGAGTCTAGGGTTTAAGCCTAAACCCTATTCTTTAAAGAGGGAATAAATCCCAACCCTTCACTAACCCATTGGATGGGAGAGTTAATCTCAATCATCTAGGCTCTTTAAAGAGAGGGTTAGGGTGTTGGGTTGGAGCAAAAAATAGGTGTCCTCAAGAGCTGGCCACATAAATTGCCAAAATGCCCTTAAGAACGCAGAAATTACAGAAACATCCCAAATAGAAGAAATAACAAAATCTGAGGGGCCTTACAAGAAGGTCCTAAATTCAAGATTATAAGACTGTTTTGGATGGAACATGAGGTGATATAGACTCTAATGATTTGGATATGATTATAAGACTACAAGAATGGACCAGAATAATTAGAAATTGTTTTGTAGGATTGGATTGGTTGAGTGGTGCTTATGGCATCCAATGTTTGACTTACAATTGAATATGAGGATAGTGACTTGTATGTTGTATGAGGGTACTGTGAGTATCCATACCTATGATTGTTGTTCGTGATTGAAGGATTGTATGATTTGAGTTGTGTTATGATCTTGAATGGGTGTATTCCACTATGGGTGAAAGTCGCTAAAGGGATGGCATGGTACGGGTGTAATCTACCGTAGGTGAAAGTCCCTAAAGGAAAGGTTTAATGACCTAAAAAATTAAACTCAACTAATTAAGATTAATGACGGAGCAAATTTTAAAATAATTAAACTTAGTCCACTAACAGCCTAGATTATGCCTATTTAACCCTTGACCTCAGAAAGTTCGGTTAAGTAAGAAAATAAATAAAATTAGATAGTCAATCTGAAAGATCAGTTGATAATTTAGGGATTTATTGAGATTTAATTAATTAAATAAATAAATTAATTACACTCGTTGACTTCCAAGATCCAACTCAGCCTTAATAACAAAAGTCCTCTAACAGGATCCGCAAATACGACCAGTCGAGAAATATAGAGCCAAAAACTTCGTTTTTCCCTTAAGTAGTGGCACTATTCACAGACTACCTATAAATAGAGCCTTTGGCTCATAAAACACAAATCTCACTTTCTCTCTTGGGATTTTGGAGCCTTGAAGGAGATTTGGAGCTCAAAGATGAACTTCCAAGTTTCGGAATACGCTGCAACTCAAATCCGACTCACATGGCTACACCCCGAGCTGAGTGACCTCCTTTGATCTTGTAGTTCGGTTGTGTTTTAGTGTTTTGATCTAGGAGAAGTGTTATTTTCTTCATACCCTCCTTTTCCTAGGGATTTTAACCTTTATATCTGTTGTATGTGGAACCCTAATCACCAGACTAGTATATTTGACATGCATGAGGTACAGCCTAACCCTTGAGGTAGAGAAAAAGGGGAAAAACCCTAAATCCCTATCTAAGACCAACTGAAATTAATATTGAACCACAATCGGACCTTCTTGGGAGTGAAACCTAACTCCTAGTGAAATTTCAATCTCAGCAGATCTTTCCCCAGCTTCAGCGAACTTGTCGACGTACCGACGAGGTCGCCGAATCTCAGAGGCCAAATAGGGCTCTCGAGAATTGTCGCCGAAGAAACTTAGGCGCATCGAATAGGTCACCGAAGCCTCCCTTAGGCACACCGACGAGGTCGCCGAATAATAAAGTGACCAAAACTTTTGACTTCTCGTCTATCGAGACCCTTTTGGACCAAACCCTGAGGTGTCAACTCATTTGGCATACTTTACCACATTTAGGTGGGCTGAGAGGTTGCCGAGTACCCCACCGAGCCACTCCACAGGTCCAATGGGAGTGATTCCAACGGGAGCGCTTGTATCTTTACTAGTTACACGTGTTTAGCCTATTTCCGCGTCAGTTAGACCTCTAGTGTAAAATTTGAACCCTCAACCCGAAAATCTAGTCAGCTTAGTTGGGCTAAGCAATAGGAGTTTTCGGGAAAATGGGTAAGCATGATCCCGAACCTTCCTATTAGCTTAGCACCATCATAAGACACATGTTGAGATGTAATTGAATAATGAAATGCTTCATTTACTTAATGAATGGTGAATTTCGGCATATTGAGATGCCCTTGATTTCTATATCTTAGAAATGAGATTGGTTTAGGCACCCTGTTGCCTCTTATGTGAATGGATGACGAATGAATAATGTGGATGAGTAATTGGTGCCAGTGTGCCCAACTTACCTTAAATGTTAACAATAGAATTATATTTCATTTAGTTTCCTGTTAGTAGTATTTAGAAAGACTTGTAGCTAGAATTTGAATTGTTATATATTCTTATATACTATTAGTAAGTTAGGTTACATATTTCCTATTAGGTAGTAAGTTAGATATATATTCTATAGTGATTAGTGAGTTAGATTCTGTATTTCAATGTTCTTAGTAAGTTAGATATGGGACTGTGCCCATTTGATTAATTTCGTGAATATATGCCTATGAATTAGTGAATGTTACATTTAATTAAAGGATGTGAATTGAATGTTGCATATAGACTTTCTGGCTGTGATAGCCTGGTCTTATACCCCTCATGACACAAAGGGTCTGGACTGAAATCTGGGATATTGACTTGATAACTATTTAGTTCTATGAGAGGACACTATGGTCAGACCAAGCTGAGTGAGCGAACCCACATAGGGAACCTCTTCAGTATTGAGGTGAGACAATTGCCTAAGGATCTGCACGTTGGTGTAAGCTTGGAAGATGGTATGCTATCCCAAGGATTTGCACGTTGGCGTAAGCTTGGGAGACAGCTAGGCCATATATACCCTCTGTTGGGTTGTGAAGATGTATGAATCCCTGAGAGATACCGCAGGTGGCTGCAAGTCTTCGCTGAATGGCCTGTGATAAAAAATAAGTACGGGGATTGTGCCTCATAGGTTGAAAACTATGCGTTGCCCATAGAATGATCCTATTCCTTAGTCCATCCATACAGGGGGTGCATTCAGCTTGCTGAGACACCCTGGGGAGAATTTAGGTTGCTGGGACACCCCGGATAGAGATCGAGATCGCGTGGGATCATATGATATTTCACAACTTAGACAGCTTAACATTTCTCTTGCATTGCACGTCTGTGTTGATATTATTGTGAGTGCCACTTGTATAAAGCACTTGGCCTAATTCTCATACTATAAAATCAATGCATATAGTGTAGGATCACAGACCACTGAGTAATACTCTGTGAGGATGGGAGAGAATTATTATTGTATGACACAATTGTACACTTTACACACATATTATAATTATTACACTACTGACACGTCTGCATTTTTTCTCAAATACTGGAACATGAGTGAATGCCCTTCATCGAAGGTTTACTCATCCGGGCTTCCAGCTTATGGATGTTGTTTAAGATTTCAGGTTCGGAGCTTAGACGTGGCACGAGAAGACTCGGCTTAGGTAGCGTACTCTGATAGACATATGGTATAGTTAGAATTAGATTTTACTTCATTTGAATTTGCTTAGTTTAGCATATCTTTAGTAGTTACTTATATCTTACTAGAACCGTTAATCTTCCGCTTATGTTTGTTGATCCACCTCCATAGAGATATGGGGTGAAGGTCGCAACCTAACTTTTTGGATTGGTTCGTGAGAAAGTTTGTACAGGTGTATTTCCACCATGGGTGCAAGTCCCTAAAGGAAAGGTCTGGTTACAGGTGAGCTTCCACTGTGGGTGCAAGTCCTAAATGAAATGCGAGTATACTGGTGTATTCCACCGTGAGTGCAAGTCGCTTAAGGAATAAGAGTGGTGGCATTCCTTCGTGGGTGCAAGTCTTTAAAAGAATGGGTTACTGATACAGGTGTGTTTCAACTGTGGGTGCAAGTCCTTAAAGGATTGGTATATGTGGCTTCTTCCGTGGGTGAAAGTCCCTAAAAGAATGGTTGTTACTGGTGTATTCCACTGCGAGTGCAAATCTCTTAAGGAATAGGAATGGTGGCTTCTACCGTGGGTGCAAGTCCCTAAAAGGATAGGTTGTATGGTCGTGAGTTGGATTGAGCACGTGAACGGACTAGTCCTGATTACACTTGTATTGCATTGCACTTCATCTCACTTCATAATTGCATCATACACTTGCATTGAATTGCACATGATGATTGAGTGATTGTGGTGCATTATCATTCGTGACTTGTTTGAATTGATTGTGATTGTGATTGGGTCGTAGCAAGGTGGGACTTTGTGGATATTGGTCGTAGCAAGGTGAGACCTTATGGATGATTAGCAGTAGCATGGTGGGACCATGTGGTTGTGTGTAAGCATAGTGAGACTATGTGTATGATATGTGCTATGTGTTTATGTGGATGATTGGCCGTAGCAGGGTGGGACCATGTGGTTGTGTGTAAGCATAGTGAGACTGTGTATGATATGTGATATGTGCTTATGTGGTTGATTGGCCGTAGCATGGTGGGACCATGTGCTGTTTGTTTGTAACATAGTGAGATTAGGTTCTCGATATGATATTGTTGTTTGTGTTGCATGGTGGGAACATGTGTATGATATGATTGTTGTGGAACATAATGGGATTATGTATATTCTGTGTAGACATGATGGGATCATGTGGGTAGTATTGACATAGTGGGACTATGGGAATTCGTGAACTGTGAACTTGAGATGATATGATTAATGTATGGTTTTCCATGTGTAAAGAGGTTGCATATGATGACTGTGATATACATATTATGTGAATTTTAATATGATGATAAGTGTGATACACTTGTGATTGTGATAGTTTGTGATGGTTGAAATGCATGAAATAAATTTTATTGTTATGCATATGTAAAAGTAATTACTGTAGTTTGTTGGATTTCTCTACTAGGCTTTGGCTGATCCTTAACTCTACAAGTAATCAGTTCGTCTGATCCTGGCTGGCTGGAGAGGAGAATTTTGCTTTTGAGATGCTTTACTATGAGACTTGATGTTTTACTTTATTTAGTTTTATTTGGTTTGACCCCATGTGGGTAGAAACTTGTAAAAGAGGTTATTTATGTTTACTTTCTTATGTGGGTTACAGCTCGACATACTTTTGGTTGAGCTATGGTTTTATTTATGAGTGACTTCCGCGGTTGATTATACTGTTGAGACTCTGATTCAACCAGAATTGGGTTGATTATGTGGCTGGTTATCCGTTTCCACGCGGTGGATCCGAAGGTCATTTCCTTAGAATCCTCGAGATCCTATATCTCAGATTTGGGGTGTGACACTGTGTTTATGTGTGTGTCATATCCCAAATCTTAGAGATCTCATAGGAGTCCCTAACAGATTCGAAATATAACCGTCACCCCATTCCACATTGAGTGGTGTTCAATACTATAAGTACCCAAACCTAATAAACTAAATTTATAATTGCTGGGAATTATAATAATAAATAATATGGGATACAATTGGGTGTTTTCAGAAGTTAACAAAGGATAATTAGGGTAACTAATGGAATGTATGAAGCATTAGATCGATTATTAAACAAGTATTGGGGAATTGGGATCAGTTTGTAATAAACTGAACCTTTGGGGATAAGATGAATTAATAGATGTGTTTGAGTAAGAGAATATGGGAGGTGTGTGGACTGAGAGGATGATAGGGAATCTTCCATCAAATCTCTCCCAACCGTCCCCCTTTTTTTTGATTAAGATGAAAGAGAATAGAAGAGAAAAGAAAATAGAAAGAAAACCCTAGCCGTTCCATGGAGAAGGAAAAGATTAGAGGAGAAAAGCCTAGCCCTAACCCCAGCCGTCCCATTTGGAAAAGAAGAAGAAGAAGAAGAAGAAGAAGAGAAACTGGAAAGGAAGATGAATGATGAAGCAACTCGGATCCGGATCGCAGCGAGAGGAGAATGTAAGTCTCATTTTCTGTATAGTCTGATTAAGATATTGTTAAGATTCGATGTGCATAGGATTGGTTTGTAAAATAATCATAAATCTAGTTTGGACTTGAATGTTTAGGTATATTTTTTAATCGATTTGATTGATGATTTGTATTTGAATGATGGTTTGGTAAGACTTATGGCCTAATATGATTGATTTAGAGACCATTATGAATAACCCAGAATTAAATCTGGGATCTATATCCCAAGATCAAGAAACCCAGAAAAGGAAACACACTAGGCTTGGTCGGTACCCATCGGTACACCGGTGAGGGTACCGACCTGGCCCTAAAAACAGAGTAAATACCTCCATTTGTACCCACCACCAGTATATCAGTGAGGGTACTGACGGAGGCAAGACTTGCAGTCTTGAACCTTTAGTTTGGTTTTTGATTTATATTGATTGGGAATTGGTCCCACCTTGGTTTGACATCGTATTAGGGTCAATGTATAACCAAATAGACCTAGACCTAATCGTTTTGATTGATATTTGCATTGTCTGACTAAATAGACCTAGACGTAATTGTACTTAATCACCTTGAGTACCATTTTGTGTTAGTTGGGTTGAGTTTGAGAATAGTCTCAGTGAGTCAAGGGTGGAATGATGGTTCTAACCCTACTTGTGAGAAACACCCTTTGAGCCTTATGGTATGCCCCACACCTTTGATTAGACTGTCGAATTGACTTTACTTACCTTGCACACATAGGTGCATAGTAATTGGAACTAGTGGGTTGGAAAGTGATGTGGACTTGTATTGTTTGCATTAGTATTTGGTCTACGATCTCGAGGTTGATCCTAGTCATCAACCTGAGGTTCCATGATAGTTTGTAACTATCACTCACTCTTGAATTTGATCATTATGACATTGGCATAATCTGAATTTCATAACTAGAATTGTAAATTAATTGTATAGTATTGAAATACCTGGGAATCTTATGATGGCATCTAATCGGATTATCCTCGTGTATTAGTGCATGGATAGTTTTCGTTGATGGTTATCATTTGGTTCTTAGTTTGTAATGTATCTCATGCTAGGCTTATGTAATGGTTAAGTGTGCCAGGGAGGTGGTTAATATGGTGGGTGGAATCCCGTGAGTGTTATACACTTTAAATTTAGCATTGGTTGGAATTCCTAAATAGCATTATGGTGTCCCTCGCCATGGGTTAGCGCCTGAAACGAGGAGGGGATTTCCGACAGTTCCTAGCGGCCTATGTCCTTGTAATTGAATTGAAAGAATGAGGGGCATGTAACAAGTTACATGAGCTTAGTTATTCATTTCATATCATACTTGCATTATTGTTTGAGCATCTCACTTAGAGCATCTGCATGTTATCATATTGTATTGCATATCATTTATCATCCGATAACTCATAATGGTTAGACTTGGTTTATCTCGTATAATTGAATTGGATTTGCTTTGAATATTATTTGCTTGATAATATTTTATGAGGATGGACAACAGATATGGTCTTACTAGGCATTCCAAGCTCACGTGACTTATCATGTTGCAAGTTGAGATGAATAGGAGCCGATAAAGACTGGATGCTGATTTGCTTCGAGACAGCAATTCATTCCTAGTTGGTGATGTTAGAGTATATAGGTAGAATATTGTATTGTAGAGTTTGGTTGTAATTATTGTAATTTGAATATTGTGCTTGTGATTCTTTTGAAGTCACAAGTGTTTATGTAATCTTATTTGTGTCTTTGACTTCCCCAGTTTGAATATTTAATAAAGGTGATGCAGTTTACTTTTATAGTTGTGGTTTGATATGGCAATTTGCGTTTCAGCAATGGAGCCTGAAGGTTGCGCCTTAGGATCAGTGCCTCCCACATAAGGATTCGTGCTACTGGTTTTGGGTGTGACAGATTGGTATCAGAGCATGTTTATTCAGACCTGAAGCCATTCGTAACTTTTCAGCTTAGGTCATACTTGAGTTGTTTAAGTCTGCCTGAGTCGAATTGGGATTAGAATGATAGTGAGTCTAAGGACCTACTAGGATTTTGGAAAGATGAAAGATATTAGAGTCATAAATAGGAAGAATCGCTGGATTGTAGATAGTAGACTTGTTTGTGAGGATAGTAAGATCATGTATTAGTGGGAGGACTAGTCATCTAGTCTCAAAAGCAACAGTACCTCAAACACCATCTCCAGAAGCCAGTAATGACTCAGACAGTCCGATCACCTGTAGAGATAAGGATCAACTGAAGCCTAGTAGAGAAATCCTACGAGACTACAATATCTACTTTTATGCATGCAAATAAAATCCGGTTTATTTCATGCATTTCACCCAACGTATTCTATCACAGTCATATGTGTATTAAACATGTCATCATACTATATCTCGTATACTAGCATGAATATTACAATCATTATATGAAATCACCATTCACATGGAAACCATACCATAACAAGTCATAACAGTCAATAGTTCATAATTCCCATAGTCCCACTATGTTAAGACTACCCACATGATCCCATCATGTTCAAGTAGATTCCACATGGTCTAACCATGTTCTGCACAAAATAGATACACATGTGTGCACATGGTCCCACCATGTGACACAACAAGAAGATCACTGCAGTCACATAGTCTAGCTATGTTCCAAAACAAGCACTACATGGTCCCACCACCCTATGACCAATCAATCACGTAACAAACACCACATGGTCCCGTCATGCTACGGTCAAGTAACTACATAAACAAATATCAGGTATTATACACATAGTCCCACTATGTTTACAACAAATAGTGCTTAACCATTCTTTTAGGGACTTGCACCCACGGTGGAAATACACCCGTAACCGCATGGTCCCACCATGCTACAACCATTAACCACAAGGTCACACCTAGCTACGACCATTAACCAAATCACAATCACATTCACAATCTAGAAGTCATAATGAATATGCATCACAGTCAACTCAAACACAAGTGCAATGCAATGCAACGTATGATGCAAGCATGGAGTGAAATGAGATGCAATGCAAATGAGGAGTGTCACCAGGCCTAGCCCAGTCATGTGCTCATTCCAACTCACGACCATACGACCCATATTTTTAGGGACTTGGAACCACCATTCCTATTCCTTAAGAGACTTGCACTCACGGTGGAATACACCAGTAAACTCACATTCGTTTTTGGGACTTGCACCCATGGTGGAAGATCACTTGTAATTAGACTCTTCCTTTAGGGGCTCTTACGCACAGTGGAATACACCAGTACGAACCCTTTCTTTAGGGACTTTCACCCACGATGGAATACACTCGTACAAGACCTTTCCTTTAGGGTCTTTTCACCCACGGTGGAGTACACCCTTATCATGTATTACCTTTAGGGACTTTCATCCATGGTGGAAGCTCACCCATCAATGTTCTTACTTTTAGGGACTTTCATCCATGGTAGAAGCTCACCTATCCACAATAACAATTTCAAGTCATTCAACCACAAACATCATACACAGTTTTGAGTACTCACAATACCCTCAACCAATCAACCCAAGTCAAACCTAGGTCAATATTGGATGCTAAAAGCACCAATCAACCAATCAACCAATCAAGTCCTAAGTGACTATTTCTAATCATATTAATCCTATCTTGAGATCCCATGACCATATCCAAAACCTTTGAATCGATATAACCTCATATTCCATTCGAATTAGTCCTACAATTATGAATTTTAGACCTTCACCTATACTTTTCATGATTTGACCAATTCTAGATCTTTTGTATACAAACCAACTATCTTGGAATGTGCACAACTCAATGGGGAACCTCCTCATAAAATTTGAAGCTCATTAGGCCTTTGTAGCTACTCGGTAGCTGTCGAGACTCCAACCGAGAAGCTTGATAGCACTCCTGCCGAAGCTCGGTAGCAAGTCCAGAGAGCATGCTATTTTTGGTGTTTTCGGTAGCTGCAGAGACTTCTACTGAACATAGGTTTTGGCCATTTTTCTGGGTTTTCCCCTAGGGCTTTGTACCTCTACTCAAACCTAGTGTTTTCTAAGGTTTTATCAATCATAAATAAGTCTCTAAAACCTACTCATATGATCCAAACAACA
>JAUPMG010072710.1:0-13114 GCA_031762675.1 Pachysandra terminalis
AATACACACATAATAATACACATATGCATAATAAGTTAATCAAATAAAATATAATTAAATGGGCTAAATAGTTTTTGGGAGTTTAGGTCATTACACGGACTAATGAAGTTGGCCTTCATAAGGCTGAGCATCTCACCATGGGGAGCACCAGTGAGTTTAGTAAAGATGTAGGATGGGTCAATGTGATCTTGTATCGACTGTAGGCAATTGAATTGGGTCACCAATAAGAATAAATAATTTTTTCCCTAGAATCAATGATCTATTTGATCAGTTGAGAGGAACCCAATATTTGTCTAAGATAGATCTAAGGTCGGGTTACCACCAGTTGAGGATAAGAAAAAGTGATATACAGAAGATAGCTTTCAAGACCAGATACGGACACTATGAGTTCGAGGTGATGCCTTTCAGATTGACTAACTCTCTTGCAGCATTCATGGATATGATGCACCAAGTATTCAGACCCCATTTGAATTAATTTTTAGTGATCTTCGTCGACAACATTCTGATTCATTCTAAGTAGAAGGAGGAACACACAGAACACCTAGGCATAGCACTGAAAGCACTGTTGGTGCATTAGCCGTATGCTAAGAACATCCATGATCTTTCTAAGGTGGATGCAGTATTGATCTGAGAGAGTGTAGTGGCCTGGAATATGAGAATTTAATAAAACAATTAAATTCAATATTAGAAGAATTTAACTACATAGAAATATAGATTTTAGTCATTAAAGGATATAGGTAAACCCTTAAAATTACCAAGAGAGCTAAGGATTTACCAAATTCAAGAATTGGAAGCTGTGGTTAAGATACTTTAAACATAAGGACTAATGAGAGATTTAGGAATGAAAAAGGGTGGAAATTAGAATTATAAGCTAACTTAATTGGGCTTTTGGACCTAGTCACAGATCAAGTCATTTGGCCCACTGTGAAGCCCTAGAAGGATTTAATTTAAGGAAGGGTTACTGTAATTAGTAACAGTAATTTAGGAGTAAAGTTAACACATAAGAATTAGAACCAAAGAAGTCGGATATGTATGAAAGGGGAATGTTTCCTATTAGAAAAGGAATTCAAATTTTGTATTCAAATGAAACCAATATTCGATTGGAGATTCGACAGAAAGAGGGGGAATAAACCATTCCGTTAGAATCTGAGAAGAAGAGGGAAAAGAAATGAGAAGAAAGAGGGGAAAGGAAGATAAAAAATAAAGAAAAGAAAAGAGAAGGAAAAAGTGTTGCCAGAAGAAGAATGAAGAAGTGAAAAGAATAGAAGAAAAAGAGGGGAAGAAGAATCTAGATCAGGAAGAAAAAGGAAAAAAGATGGGCAGATGAAGGAGTAGAATGCAAATTTTGGTTGATGGAGGAGAATAAATATTATATTATGAAGAGAGAAGAGAAAGAAAGAGGAATGAGAGGCAAGCAATGAAAAGAATAGGAGAGAAGAGAAGGGAAGAAGAACAAAAGGAAAAGAAGAAAGGCAATGGTGATCCTATGGATCCGAATCTGCATCTTGAGGTAGGGATTTTCATAGTATCTACAGTAGTTATGTCCATAGGATTATGATAAATTCCTTAGGATGAGCATCTAGATTTCTTATTTTGCATGAAGAATGTGTGACTGAACCATTTCTATATTGCTACATGTACTTTGAGATGATATCAAGATTATATGTGTTTTGAATCATGAGACTTGTGTTAGATTTAACATGTGAATTGATATTTAGTTGTTAGGTTTTGTGTATAACATGTTAGATTGATGGATGGTAGTATAATCCATGATTTGTGTATGCAAAAACTATGAATTTGAAGTTGTGTGAAGTTGGGAATGAAGTCCTAGAAAAATAAAAACATATGGGTTGAAATAGACCTTTGATAGGTACCTTGGCAGGTGCCGAGCCCATTTGCCGAACCCCAAAAATCCCTTCCCTTCCCACCGAGCTTCGGCAGCTGCCAAAGCTATCCACCGAGAACCCTCGGCTGGACCCTCGGTCCCACCGAGCTCCCGTAGATCCCAATTTTGGTGGACAGCTTCCTTTTAATGTTGTTGAGTTGTATGTGGTGTTTTTTTGTGCAAAATGTGTGTAAGATTTTGAGCATCAAAAGGTAGTAATTACCCAGTTTGCTGCTTGTTGTGACCATGTATGGTGTGTTATGAGGTGTGATGAGACTTCCAGAGAGATATAACATGAGATAAGGTATATTTTATGATGTTAGTATGAATGATAGTAAAAACATGAGAGTTTAATGGTGTATGGTTTATGGGTTCTATATGAGCCATATGAGTTGTGATGTGTTTGTGAACTATGATGTGTTGTGAGTGATGTTAGATGCATTCTCTGGAAATAAATGTTTGAGAGTGACTCAAGATGAGTTCACCATGTGATTGTGTGGAGGTAGATTTCTAACTTGGGTATCATCCCCTAAATGGAAATAGGGTACACTTCAGTCTTGTGTAGTATCCCCTAAAAGAAATGAATTGGTACACTTCACCCTTGGGTAGTATCCCCTATTAGAAAGGAAAGAGGTATTCTTCAGCCTTGGGTAATATCCCCTAAAATAAAGGAAATAGGGTCTCATTTAACCCTTGGGTATTATCCCCTAAAAGAAAATGGAAAGAGGGTGTCATTTCAGCCTTGGGTGTTATCCCCTAAAAGAAAATGATAATAAGTGTTTCAGTATTCTTTAGGTAAGAGGGACTGTTGTGGTTGATTTAGCACATTCTTCGAATGAGCATTTCAAAGAGGAGATGTGGGATTATTCTATGGTTAGGCTTGGCCTAACACCCCTCTGCATTACTGCATCATTTCATCTCATCAAAACCATTGCATAATCATTTCATATTGCATGTCATTCTTGATTGTGTGTGTCATCATCATATGTGTGCTCATGGTGTGTTAATTTACATGAATTGCATTGATTGTGGAGTGGAATGAGAATGTGGATTGATATGTGCTGTGATGTGTGATTCCTACTTGAGTTATTGTCACACCCCCAAATCTGTAGCACGATTCCCTATGTGTGACTGCACAAATCTCGAAGTGCAACCTTCAGGTTCCATCGTTCAAACGCGGATTGCCATACAAATAATAACAAGGAAATAAAAGTAAATGCTTACCTTTATTAATCAAAATATGCGTAAGCTAAATAAAAACATAACTAATCCAAATAACATAGTATATGACTTCAGCTGAGTAATACCATAGTCTATGACTTCAGCCGAGTCATGACCTCAAAAGACTGCAAACTAACTAACCTATTACAATTCAATGATCTCCAAATCCTAATCTAGATAATGAAAAAATAGTAAATATATAGCAGCAAGCAAATCCAATCCAAGCAAGTTGTAGTCCTTAGCAAAGTAATTCGTGTCCATCATCCTGTGACATGAGAAGTTGTGTGAGCTTTGAATGCCAAGTAAGTTCATCAAATAATGTCATCCATCCGTTTATGAGATCAGTAGAGTCAACATCAAGTTCTGAGTATAAGCATGCAATATAAAAGTCAATATAATGAATTGATGATGGTATGAGATGCAATGAATGAGAATGCAGATACTCTAGATGAATGCTCAAATAAGGAATGCAATGATGACATGAAAATGAATGAGTTAGAAAAATATAGCTTGTTAAGTACCCCATAACTTCACAAACCAATATATATTACCAGAATTTCGGGCATAGGCCACTTGGAACTGCCGGAAGTCCCCTCTTCGTTCCGGGCGCTAACCCATGGTAGAAGGTCACCATTGTGGTAATTCAGAGTAGATGCTACTTTCGGAAATTCCAACCCAATGCTATCTTAAGAGTGTATGATACTCAAGGTATTCCAATCCGTATAGGTGCTCGCAAGCATCCTACCCTACTTTAAGTGGGGATTTGAACCCACAAGGAATGTAGTCAACCTATAGGAATCCTAAATTGGAAACCCTTATTTCACACCTCCAGGGCATTATTAACAATATAAATCAGCCTAACATGCTTGCAAAAATTTACAAACAATTACCAAATCAATTAAATTTAAATTTTTAACATGTCCAATGTGATTGATGGGTACCAAACTACTATGGAACTCCAAGATAGGGTCTATGGTCGATCTTGAGTCCTAAGAGTCAATTACACTGTCAATGGTACGAACCCACTTCAAATCCTTTTAAAACTCCCAATTTATAACTCACTATGTGAATCTGGGTGCAACTTCGGTACCCCTGCCGGTGTACCGGTGGGTACCGACGGTTTATTCTCTGTGATTCAATGTATGGGATACTTTGGTACCCTCAACAGTGTACCAGTGGGTGTCGAAGCCCCTTTTTATGCCTATTTTAGTTGTTGGTCGGTACCCTTGCCGGTGTACTGGTGGGTGCCGAACTGGTGATACTCTAGGTAATTCCAAATCTCTGGAATTTCATCTCTTAGATCCCCAATTCAATTTTAATCAATTCTTTGGGTCTCCAATCCATGGGTTTTCTTACTAAATATGTTAGAACATAACCAAACCTATTTCGAACATATTAAACATGCTCTCATGCAATAAAATCATCAAAATACAATGCAAACACCAAAAAACATGAATATGATCACATGAACTCATAAAACGATTGTACAGTAAGAATTAACTTACCTAATATGATCTTAGAGAATCAAATCTCACCAAGGTCTTCATTTCTTCCTTTCTTCCTTCTTCTTCCTCCTTTGATTTCTTCCTTTGACATTGCAACAAGGACTGGGGTTTAGTTTACTAGTTCTAAAGCCTTTCTCTCTTCTTCCCTTTTCCCTCTCTCAATCTCAGATTTGAATCCAACATTTGATCTGTGGGATGAGAAGGGAATATTTATCAATTTCCTTTCTCTCCACAAGTGTAATGACCTAGAAAATTTTGAAACTTCGTTGAGGGTAGTTTAGTAACTTGCCCTGACTTGTTAAAAATCATAACTGTGTGATTGGCATAGACTTTGACCATGTGTTGGTGGGCTGTTAGCCTCCCTCTTAATTTTTTTGGACTCATGAGACACATACATGCCCAATGGATAGTTAGACTCAAGGTTTGGACTAGCCCTTTAGCCTTCTTAATTGGGCAGCCCAAACCTGAGCCCATGGGACATCTAACCCTAAGTGAGGAGTATATATTCACTCTCTATGTTTTTGGCTCAGCATTAAATGTTCGTGAGAATTAAGAAGGAATGGGAGAAACCCTAGATCTGGAGTTATGAAGGAGGATGGGAGTTGGTGGAGAAGCTTTCACCATTAATGCAAGGTGAGTATTTCTCCAATACCTGAGTATTTAATAACAAACCCTTTTCTGGTTATAAGGGCATTCTCTCCATTCAAGATAATGTTATTGATGCCATGAATATAAATAAACTCAGATTGTTAGTGTTTGAATGCATGAACTTGCATGTTGTATTTTATGGTTAAGGTAGATTTCCTGAGAAATATCCTTTGTTGATTATCTTACATGATTTGTGTTTTATAGGGTTTTCAATGCTAAAATCCTCAAGTTGTGAATGTGTTTGTTTGGTATGTTTAAAAGCTTGAAAATAGCTTCTTATTCTCATGTTGGTCTTCCCTTGAAACCATGGGGAGAACACCCTTCAGACCCCATGGATTCCATAACTTGAACAAATCCTAAAAAACCCTTAATCACGTATGTTGGTGAGTGGTCGGCCCACCGACGGACTCGCCGACAGGGCCTTAAATGGAGTATTATAGACCATCGGTGGGTGTCGGTGCACTGACAGACCCACCGACAGAGACCCCTTTGTTTGTGACTAAGCTCGTTGATGAGTATGATATACTCATACTTTTAGACCTATAACTCATGTTAGTTAGCTTTAAACGAATAGTAAGGAGAATGGATTAATAGACATTTTATATTTTGCAGGTTATATGAAGAAAAGGAAGAAATGTCTTAATTCAAGCTATTTAAAGCTTAAATGGTGAGAAGCTTCATGATGATGACCAGGACCTCATATCAGGCCCATATGTACCTTGAAGCTCATCTAGAAGAACTAAGGGGGAAGCCTAAGCAAAGCCAAAAAGGAAAAGTCCAGATTCAAGCCAGACAAGATGCAGAGATGAAACGATCGATCGAACCAGAAAGGCGATCGATCTATGAAACGATCGATCGAACCAGAAAGGGGATCGATCGACATTTCGAACACTTGACTTGTCGGTGAGTGGTCGGCCCACCGACGCACTTGCTGACGCCCCCATCGATGCTTGTCCTTTTATTCCGAAGGTGCCACCGAAGAGAGTTGCCCTCATATGTGTATTGACTTGTCGGTTGATCATTGGTCCACCGACGAACCCGCCGACGAAGCTCTTCGGGTGGTTGTCGGTCCACCAACGAACTCGCCGATAGAACCTTAATCTATTATATGCTTCACCGTTGGTGGACCGGAGGATCCACCGACGAACCCATCGAAGGAGGGTTTCTTGTGACTGAGAATATGAAACGCAGGGTAAGGAGTGCATCACTCTACAGACCTGGATCATTTATTAGATCATGAATTGAAGAGAAGAACGTAGTGACTATAACACTTAGTTTCACATGCTAAATGTTTGGAACTATCTCAATGGATTATTGAATCGACCTTATGTGATGGCCTATGGGCTTGTGAGTGCATGTTAGTGTCAATGCATATGACGTATGAATCAAAATGGTTATCATCAAAGAGTTCATGTATTATTTACATGACTAAATAGTATGGATGTGCAAAATCTGCAAAATCCATTGATATGATGTGATGATTGGATGCAATTGCTTTTGTAATGGTTCGTTTTCTCCTCTTGCATTATCTAATTTAGATTAACTGTCACATATTTAATGGATCGTGTTTCTGGGTAGATGCCCGAGTATTGTGGATTTACTTGCGAGCTGTGTAGCTCGCCCTTCGGGGATCTTTTTTTTCAGGTTATGCTCCACACTCTGTAGATACAAGGATGGATTGGGATAGGAAGCTCCCACACACTTATGCATATGATGGGCTAGGTAATGAATTTCACTTAATTCTGTTTACTTGGGCCCTCGTTTACTTACTTGTTTACCACCTCCTGGTGAGGGGGTGAGAGTTACGTCGTCAGATTCTTATGGTAGCCCTAAAAAGGGTACGCCTTAGATTCGGGTCGTGACAACAAGCTATTTTAAATCAAACTCCCTAGTACGTATGGGATTGGAATACATATCTAAAATAACTAATACTACCCCATTTAGAGAATAATTACATTAGTGCCCCAAAATAATAACTTTAATTATTAAATTAACCCTTCTATCGATATAATCTACAATTGATATAGTGAGATGCCATTAAAATATCTTATAATAAATTATAAGTTAAGGAACCATTCTAATAGAGGGTATAGGTCACTACAACCTACCTCCCTTAAAAAGAACTTCGTCCCCGAAATTTCGTACCTCAATCCATGAAAAGCTGTGGATAATGCTCCCAAATATTCGACTTCAGTTCCCATGAAGCTTCAGATTCACCGTGATGTCCCCATTGAACTTTCACTAAGTGAATGGTCTTGCTTCTCAACACTTGCTCCTTCCGATCCAATATCTTTATCGGCTGCTCTACATAGGATACGTCTTCTTTCAGCTGCAACTAGCTCGAATCTAATATGTGCAATGGGTCTGGTTCGTACTTCAATAGTAGTGATACATTGAATACGTCATGAACTACTGTAAGTTGTGGTGGCAATGCAACTCTGAATGCCACTGGTTCGATGTGCTCTAGTACTTCAAATGGTTCAACATATCTCGGTTCTAGCTCCCCTCTCTTGCCGAATCTCATCACTCCTTTCATAGGAGATACCTTAAAGAATATGTGGTCACCAACTGCAAACTCTAGCTCTCTCCTCCTACGATCTGTGTAGCTCTTCTGCCGACTCTGTGCTGAATTCAATCTCTCTCGAATGAGTTTAAATTTAGCTGTCATCTCTTGTACTAGATATGGTCCTAGAATAGTGTTCTCACCAACTTCTGTCCAACAAATTGGTGAATGGGAAGGTCTACCGTATAATGCTTCGAATGCAGCCATGCCAATGCTCGAATGATAACTGTTATTGTATGAAAACTCTACCAAAGGTAGATGTTCTACCCAACTACCGCCAAAGACAGTCACGCAAGCTCTAAGCAAGTCTTCCAACATTTAGTTCACTCTCTCAGTCTGTCCATCCGTCTGTGGGTGATATGCCGTACTGAATTCTAACTGTGTGCCCATAGCCTTCTGTAATCCTTCCCAAAACCTCGATGTAAATAACGAACCTCTATTCGAAACAATGCTCACTAGAACGCCATGAAGTCGCATGATCTTTCCAACGTATTTTCATCCAATCTCCTTGGCTGAAGGTAAAAAGCTTCACTGGTACAAGTGGCCTGATTTGGTTAACCTGTCCACGATTACCCAAATCGATTCCATGCTACCTCGTCTCTTCGGTATACCGACTACGAAGTCCATGGTGATGTTCTACCACTACCACAATGCTATAAGCAATGGTTGTAGTAATCCCGCTGATCTCATGTGCTCGGCCTTAACCTGTTGTCACACCCCAAATCCAAGATATTGGATCTCGAGGATTCCAAGGAAATGACCTTCGGATCCACCATGTGGAAACGGATATCAAGACACATATTCAACCACATCTTGGATAAATTAGAGTGTCAACAATAATAAATACCAACGGGAATCTCACATATAGAAACCAACTATAGCTCAACTCAAATACGTCAAGCTATAACCCATAAAAGTAAAATAAACTCAATAGCATCTGTTACATGTTTTGCCTGTCCTTTCTCCCAGTGGATTTGGCATAACTTGTTGCTATTGACTGGTATTTCAAGCAGTGTGCTCTCTTGGAATGAAGAGGTCAACTGGTGTGCAAAAATTTCTGCGGGATCTGATCTCCATGAAAGAGTCCTCTACCTTGGTTTTACTGCTGTCATATACTTTATCTGGCAAGAAAGGAATGCTTGGATCTTCAAGCATCAGTTTTAAGAAAAAGAGGATATTTTGATGGTGGTTAAGGATACCATTAGAAGATATCTTGCTGTCAAAGTGACTGTTGTACAGGATAATAGCTTGAAAAGACAGTTTTGTTCAACATTGAGAATTCAGTCAAGGTTTCTGGGATAGTGTTGCTGTCAAAATGACTGCTATCTTTTTTTTTGTATTACCTATACTTGTGTACTTGGGTACCCCTCACACTAAGGGGGGCTAGTTAGGGTGGATATCACCTCTCTACTTTGTAATCTCCCTATTGCTCTTTCTTTTCAATAAAATTGACCTTCCAAAAAAAAGAAAAAAAAACATATGCAATGCAATGCAAGTTTATGATGCAATTATGAAGTGAGATGAAGTGAAGTGCAATGCAATGCGGGGGTAATCAGGCCTAGCCCAATCACGTGCTTAATCCAACTCACGACCATATGACCCATCCTTTTAAGGACTTGCACCCACGGTAGAAGCCACCATTCCAATTCTTTAATAGACTTGCACTCACGGTAGAATACACCAGTTACAACCATTCTTTTAGGGACTTTCATCCACGTAGGAAGCCACCTGTACCATTTCTTTAGGGACTTGCACCCACGATGGAAACACACCTGTATCAGTAACCCATTCTTTTAGGGACTTGCACGCACGGAGGAATGCCATCATTCTTATTCCTTAAGAGACTTGCACTCAGGTTGGAATACAAAAGTAGACCAACATTCCTTTACGGACTTGCACCCATGGTGGAAGATCACCTGTAACCAGACCATTCCTTTAGGGACTTTCATCCATGGTGGAAACACACCCAACAAGACCTTTCCTTTGGGGATACTCACCCATGGTGGAAATGCACCCATACCATAACTTTCCTTTAGGGACTTTCACCCTCGGTGGAATTAAACCTATCCAAGCATAATCCAATCATACAAACCATTCAACCACAAACAACCATTCATAAGTGTGGATACTCGTATTACCCTCATACAACATACAAGCCATTATCATCATAGTTAAACACAAGTCAAACAGTGGATACCATAAGCTCCATTTAAGCCAAGCAATTTCCTATTCAAGCATTTCTTTTCATTCTAATCATACCTAATGGTCCTATATTCATATCCAATTCATTAGAGTCAATGTCACCTAATGTTCCATCCAAAACAACCCTATATTTCTAAATTTAGGATTTTCCTCTATACTTGTCAACATTCGACCAATCTACTTCTTTTGCACACAAACCAACTACTTAGGAATGTGTACAACTCACCTAGGGATCTTCCCCTAAATGTCCACTCCATTTTGCGTTCGATAGATCCATGGTACCTGCCGAGGGTCTTGCCGAAAAAATCGATAAGTCATCTACCGAGGATCGGTAGATTGTCCTAAGAGTTGTTAATTCTCTGGGATTTTTGGTAGATGTCTCGGCATCTGCCGAGAGTCCTATTGAAGAAGAAATTGAGCCCAGATCTAGGTTTTTCACCTAGGACTACGTGCCTATAACCCAAAATATGTATTCCTAAGGTTCTAAACTTACATTTTCGGTCTCTCAACATAGTACAAGTGATCAATACATCATATATGTAAAACCTAGTTTATACAATAGATCTAAACAACCAAATCAATCATTATAAGAACATAGATCTCAGAATTCACATATGATTTATATAAACGTGTTGAACACTAAAATTATAGCAAACATAGTTCTAGCATGTTAATCAACCAACAATCATCATGGAGTTCATTCACTCTAGTTCTACTAGATTTCTAGCCTAACATACTTCATAATAATAGATCATGCATCAAGCCTATAACTACAGCATTGAAACGATGCATAAACATAACTAATGTAAGATCGAAGGAATCCCTACCTTATTCTTTAGGGGTCTCTAATCCAACCTAGTAGAAGTTTTCCTCGAGCTTCACCTCGTGGCCATTGTATCCAACTACGTTTTCTTCCCTTTCATCCTCCCTCTTCCTCTTACCTTCTCTAGCCTTCTTCTTCCTACAGTATGTTTTTCTCTTCGTTTCCTCTATTTCTTCTTTTTCCTTCTTCCCTCTTGGTCTCCTCATATTCATTGTTCTGCCAAACCTAACTAGAATCTCTCTTCTTTGCTCTTGTTTTGGATGTCCAACTCAGAGAATCATTTCTCTCTCGCCCTCCTAGATTCTAGATATTCTAACTTAATTGAACTCTATCTGTTTAGTTATCATAACTCAAATTTGAATTATTTGAATCTGAAATTGAAAGAATCAATCGTGTGATTGTTTGTGTTAAATTTTCCTTAATTAACCTTGTTGAACCCAATTCGATTACTTATGAGTTCTAGTCCAATTAGATTATAAGTCCAACCCATACTATTAATTCTTACTTAATTAGGTAATTGCCCCATTGTTTTCCCTAATTCTTAATTAGTCCAATTCTACCCCGGGTCTTTCATTAAATCCCTAGCGTGTAATTATTATATTAATTAGGATTTAATTCATTATATTCTAGTTGGGTCTGGGTCACTACATTCCCCCCCCCCCCCTTTAGGACATTTCGTCCACAAATTAATATACATGTTGTTCAAATCTTATAAATATTAATAAAATCTTATGGAATTCAACTATGGAATAAAAACTGAAGATTTCATTAAACTTATAGACAAGGTACATGAGAATCCTACTTTTCTTCTTCTTCTTCTTCTAGCCATATGCAGATGGCTACATCCAAAAAGCAAAAACATAAACCAAAAGGAAATGCAACTATAAACCAAGGCATAAAAAGAAATCTACATAGAACGTCCTTTACGGGATCTAGAAGCAGATGGTGGTGAAGTCAAAATAGCATCAGTCACTTTGCAGCCACTGAGTATATCCTGGAAGAAGCGAAGTGCCTTCACCATGATCGCTCGGAGCCTAGACGCTGCTTCTTGTCTGCTCTGTCTAACCTCCTCCTCCAAGGCAGTCAACCTGGTTTCCACGGTGACTATGGGAGGTGCAGATGATGAAGAAGTTCCTGGATGAAACTTTGAGAGATTGCCCTGTAGCTCCTCTCGGATCTCTATGGGTGCCCGTGGTGGATTTAGTCTGACCTGACCTGGTAGATACATCTTGTTGAGGTTCATCACTCCAAAAGGAGGATTTGTCTGGCCACCTTGTGGGGAAGGTATCGGAATACCCCAGTGCTCGCTTACTGCACACATTAGGTATGCAAATGGAAATGCCTCTCTCCTCCATCTCCTCACATATCAAATGATATGTGAAATGATCAGTGATGGGAGGCAGAGTCTCGGGCCTAAGGCCACCTGGTGCAAAGTGGAGACCACGAACGGAGTGAGCTCTATAACGTTCCCCGAGTGAGGGTAAATGTTAGTGACGAACAACTTGTGGAGGATGTGGTATTTGGGTGAGGGCATGGAGGCGCTCAAAGAGTTGTCGTCGTTCCTCCTCACTCTTCCGCCACAGATAATTCTAGTTATCTCTATTTTCTCTTCTTTGTTGGGGTCGTGGATGGATGCATAGGGATTGTTCATCGGCACCCTCATCAATCTCACAACCAAGGATAGGTTGAGGTATTTGTTGATGCCGTACATGTTGAAGATAATGGTCATTGAGACTAGATCAGTGGAAGTGATCTTGCAGTACATGTCTGCGACCATGGATGGATGTGCTAATCCACCTCAATCAAGGATGAGTTCCCATCCTATGGTTCGTAGCGTTTCTGTCACATCCCGAACCATTAATTCCCTAATTCGTGGGTTTTCCAATTCGAGCGTAACCTTCACCCCGTATTTCTACGGGAGTGGCTACACAAATTGAAACGTAAGCGGAAGTTCAAATAGTTCTAGTAAGATATAAGTAACTAATTACATCTTGGACTAAAAACTTACAAGTTCTAGGAAATTTAACATCTAAAGTTAAACTAAGTACATGTTCTATCAGAGTGCGCTGCCCATTTCCAGATTCTCTCTTTACAACTGTGCTCCTGAACCTGAAAATATTAAAACAACAGGCATAAGCTAAAAGCCAGAATGAGTATACCTACAATGAAGCGTAATCACTCATGCTCCAACATTTTGGGAAGTGTGTGATAGTGAGCAATGTGTAATATACAGGTGTGTGCTAATGTGTACAGTCGTGGCATAAAAA
>JAUPMG010072741.1:0-13114 GCA_031762675.1 Pachysandra terminalis
TTGGACGAATCCACAGAGATACCACTCCTGGAAACCACATGTCCAAGGAATCTCACCTCATCCCTCCAGAAATCACATTTCTCCTGCTTCACGTACAACTGGTGATCCTGTAAGGTCTGCAATACAATCCTCAGGTGCTCGTCATGCTACTCTCTCGACGTCGAGTAAATCAGAATATCGTCGATGAAGACCACTACAAACATGTCGAGATACGGTCTGAAAACCCTATGCATCAAGTCCATAAAGGCCGCCGGCGCATTCGTCAACCCGAATGGCATCACCACAAACGCGTAATGACCATACCGAGTACGAAAGGCCGTCTTGGGAATATCCTCCTCCCGAATCCTCAACTGATGATAACCGGACCTCAAGTCGATCTTGGAGAAGTACTGCGCTCCTCTCAACTGATCGAACAAACCATCAATCCTGGGCAGTGGGTACTTGTTCTTCACTATCACCCGATTCAACTGTCGATAGTCAATGCACAACCGCATCGAGCCGTCCTTCTTCAAGAAGAGCACAGGTGCACCCAAGGAGAAGTACTAGGTCTAATGAATCCCAAGGAACACAGTCCATCTAACTGCTCCTTCAGCATGTGTAACTCAGTCGGAGCCATCCGATAAGTCGCAAGTGAGATAGAAGAAGTACCAGGCACCAAGTCGATACAAAATTCAATCTCTCTTCTGGGTGGCAAACCCGAAATCTCCTGAAATACAATCTCAAACTCCCTAACTGTGGGTATATCCTGCAAAGTCAATCTCTGACCCTCATCCACAACACCAAGGAAATCTGACTGATATGCATCCCTCTCTGACCCAAGGAAAGTAAATCGCCTACCATCAATGAGATCGAAGACGACTACCTTCTCGAAGCAATCCACCCTGGCATGGTAAGTATCCAACCAATCCATGCCTAGGATAGTGGTGCTTGTTGCATTCACTGTTCTGTCATATGATTGGTTCCAATGATGATTTGTGTGATGTTTGAGTGGTACAGGGAGTATCCACTACCTTTGTATGACTGATTGTGATGTTTGGATTATGTTTGTGAGTGGTGTTGGGAGCATCCATTGTGTATATGTGAGTGGTGCTGGGAACATCCATTGCTAGTCCATGAGATTGACTAGGTACTGATTTGTATGGTTTGTGAGTGGTGCTGGGAGCATCCACTAGTAGTCAATGGGATTGACTAGGTACTGATTTGCATAGTTTGCGAGTGGTGCTGGGAGCATCCACTGGTAGTCAATGGGATTGACTATGTTTGTGTAATGTCGTGTTCCACTGTGGGTGAAAGTCCCTTAAGGAATGGAATCTGTGTACTGGTGTGTTCCACCATGTGGTGAAAGTCCCTTAAGGAATGGAATCTGTGTACTGGTGTGTTCCACCGTGTCGTGAAAGTCCCTTAAGGAATGGTATGTTATATTGGTGTATTTTACCGTGAGGTGAAAGTCTCTTAAAGAATATGCTAAATGAATGGTGTGTTCTACCGTGGGTGTAAGTCCCTTAAAGAATGGAATTGTGGCATTCTACTGTGGGTACAAGTCCCTTAAAGAATGAGTTGAATGGTCGTATGATTGATTGGACATGTGATTGGGCTAGGCCTAATTACCTCTGCATTGCATTGCATATTATCCACATTTCATATCTTCATCATACGACATTGCATTGATCATTGCACATATTTGATTGAAGTGATTGTTTGTGTAACTCGATATGCTGATTTGTTTGCACTTGCGTTGTGCTTGTGTTTGGGCCAAATTTGTTTGACATGGTGGAATCATGTGGTTACTGGTCGTAACATAGTGGGACCATGTGGTTTTTATTGTATAGTGGGACTATGCAATGTTTGCTTGGCATGATGAGACCATGTGGTTGTTTGTGTACATAGTGAGACTATGTGTTTGCTATGCGATACTTGTTTGTTTGTGTTATGTGGTGGGACTAATTAGATGTTTGTTGTGTCATAATGGCACTACGTGTTTGTTTGTGTTACATGGTGGGACCATGTGTTGTATTGTAATGCATAGTGGGACTATGTAGTTTATGTGTAGAGCATGATGAGATCATGTAGGTTATATTTTGGTACATAGTGGGACTATGAGAATTGGGTTTGAATGCATGATGGGATCATGTGTGCCATATGATTCATCATGGTGGGATCATGTGAACTATTGTTGTGATATGACATGACTACTTTATGATTGTTAAGTGTAATGGGATTACATTGTTGAATGTAATATACGTTTTAGATAAATGTGATTTAATATGATGATGAGTATGCTAATACATTTGAATGTGATATTACTTGCTGATTGAAATTGTATGACTTAACCGTGTTGTTATGTATGCATGAAAATAATTATTGTAACTTCATTGGATTTCTCTACAAGGCTTCGGCTGACCCTTATATTTAAATATATGATTAGTTCATTTGACTTGCTGGTCTGGAGTGGAGATTTATTTTAGTTCAGATACTAAACATTTTTATGTTGGTTTTTATAGACTTGGTTTTGACTCCGAGTGGGCGTGAACTTATAATAGACTAGGTTCTATTGATTTTGTGAGTTTTACCTTAACGGATATGAGTTGAGCTACATGTTAGATTTATTTAAGACTTCCGCTGATTATAGTTTTAGACTCTGATTAACCAAGACATTGGTTATATATTGTGAATGGCTATCCGCGTCCACGTGGTGAATCCAAGATTATTCCCTTGAAAATCCTCAAGATTCTATATCTTAGATTTGAGGCGCTGCATGATGCACACACGGACGAAGACTACACGCTTCGGCCATCCTGTGGTGGAGCAGTGAATGGCCGGAACGTTTATGGAGCAAAAGAAATGCACTCCAAAGATACGGATAAATAGTAAACCTCTAGAGCTTAGACTGTAGGACAAGTGTATGTGGTAGTTGTTGAGGTTGCTGAGAGGGTTCTACTCTGAATCCTTTCTCTTGTTTATGCTTTGAGGCCATGCAACGATTCACCAAATCGTTTTAACCCATTTCGGTCGTTGGGTTCCCTGTCTCTCTCATGGTATCATAATCTACTCAGTTATGATTTCAGTCGTGGGGTTCCCTGTCTCTCTCATGGATGGCACAATCTACTCGGTTATGGGATCGTGGTAGTTAGATCGGCTATGTGTGTCTCTGAATCGTTCTGACCATTATTTGAGAATATGTACGTTCTGGGCTAGCACATTCCTTATTTTCATATTAGGCCAACGACCCACTGCCCATCTAGGCTGTGTAGGCCTTTTTCTTTTACACCGAATAGTAGGGGTGGCATCGAGCCGGGCTAAGAAGGGTTCGGGTCGTGCCATAATCTAAATGTAAGTGCAGTTATGTTGGCTCAATCTTGGTCCGGCTACATCTTCGGGCTTAATAATGTTTGCCCAAGTCTGCCATTCTATCATTTGCTAGGCCCATGATGATATTTGGGTTATTACTTATTAGACAAAAATTTTACTACTTTGTGGTTGCAAGGATTGGAGCCTAATACACAACATGGAATTCTCATCGCTAAACTACAACCATAGGATGATGATGAATTTAAGTGAAAGTTATATAGTACTTAGTAGTTCTATTATCAGTCTCCACATCCTTAGACCAGATCAGATCGGACTAATCTAATATAAACATGAGCCTGACTCGAAAAATTAACCGGGCCTTAAACTTCAGCCTTGTCTGACCCAAAAAACTAATCAGGCCCTAAATTTCAGCCTGACTCGAACCCCCCTTGCTCCACGAGCTACTAACCTTTGCCCCTACCCGCCCCAACATAAGGTCTGGCGGATCATCCAATCCATTGCCACCCATATTGGACATGTGTTTTACTTGTATACGCAGCCAATCAGTGAAGCCACCATATTGGACATGTGTTTTACTTGTATACGCAGCCAATCAGTGAAGCGTGTGTGTCCTAGTAAACCAGAAGCAGATCCTCTGTAGCACAACGATCCTGTAGCATTTTGTAGCCCTTTTTCCCTCCAAGGAAAAATTAACTTGAGTTAATCTCAAGTTAACTACTCACCTTTCTTTTTCTTTTTATCTTTTTTTTTTTAATTTTTATTTTTCCTAATTTAATTATTATTTTCTCTCTCAACAAACAAAACTTTCAACGGCATCGAATCGGCGTAAAATGACAGTCAATTTAGAGCTTTCAACCACATTGGACTGCCGTAAAACGACGGTCTATTGAGGTAAGAACACAACCAAATAGATGGGCATGGCCGATGTGGAGATCCTATGGTATTGCTACTGCTCCTCCAGATTAAGCTCCCCTTTCTGGGTTGCGTCAATGTCTTCAAAAGTAGACTTAACTTTGAGGAGCAACAACACCACCATAGGATCTGCACATCGGCCATGCCCATCTACTTGGTTATGCTTACTTCAATCAACCGTCATTTTATGCCGGTCCGATGTCATTGAAAAAACGTGCTAACTCAAATTAGTAAAAAGAAAAATTGAAAAGAAAAAGTCAAAAAAAGAAAAAGAAAAGAAAGATAAGTAGTTAACTTGAGGTTTACTCAAGTTAATTGCATTTGTTCATGCACCTCCTGTATTTTTTCCTTGAAGGAAAAAAGGACCACAACATGCTACAGAATCTTCGTGCAACAGAGGATCCGCTTCCAATTAAACCCGTCTGTCCGCGCTACTTGTGTCTAAACACAAACACATATATTTACGTATTCCGTCAAATAAGCAGGTTTGGTTCGGATTCAACTCCTTCAACCTACACCACATATTACGTATTCCGTCAAATAAGCAGGTTTGGTTCGGATTCAACTCCTTCAACCTACACCACTTATGTAACATACATAGAGGTACATATATTGAATGATTTTATAATAGCTAATACCATCCTTAGTATAATAATTCAATAATAGAGTATGATAATTCAATAATAAAATAAGGATTTTATTTTATTTTAAATGATAAAAATGGGCTGGGTTTAATTGTATTGAGACCCCCATTAACATATCTATTAAAACCAAATCGACCAACCAAATGCCGTAATAACTATAGTATCCAGATGCTTTAGCTCACATGCTTGAAGTTATAGAACTAATCTAAAATTAAACTCACGAAGCACGCCCGGTGGGACTCGAACCCACAATCGCCTGTTTAGAAGTCACACGCCTTATCCATTAGGCCACGGTCGATGGTTTGTTTGAAGGGGGCTCTCAATAAATATATTATGGCAATTTACAAATACCTCCTTCAAGGTATATGCAAATTGCAAAGACCTCCCTTTACCTTTCAAAACAACAATGACCTCCCTTCAGGTTTGAAGGGTGGTCACACTTACGTCTATTCTGTTAACTCACCGTTTAAATGTGTAGATATGAAAATGGTAAGGGCAGATAGCCCAATAACAGACCGCTACGTGCCAGGACTATGACCGACACGTAGCAAGATCCCCACTGATACCCAGGGATATAACCCTCAGGAACTTCCTAAAAAAGAACCTCGATTGATTCAAGGAACCGATTCAAGGAATATACAACCAAGACATAGATATAGGGAGAAGGTAGTGCACTACCGTGATGACCCATTTTATTACATAAATCACAGGATGATCAACACTTACAATGAATATGCAATGAAGCTAATATCAACAGGTGCTCCACAATGAGATGATAGATGCCTTTACAGCAGGATGCTGATGCAGAAATACCTCTCCAGTCATACTTGAGGGCGCCCATTTGTGATGAGACAACTCCTCGGATTCTTGAGAGTCCCACTCGTGATGGGACATCCTCTCAAGTCATACTAGAGGGTGCTCACCTACGATGGAACAACTCCTCGGGTTCTTGAGGGCTTTAAAGGTGCACCTCACATTCACCAAAGAGATGCATCTCGGTGAACACGTCAATATTAATTTACACGTAAAGGGAGTGACAGCCCTGGACAATGTAAAACGTCGACACATCAATATGAATTTACACCTAAGGGGAGAGACAGCCCTGGACGATGTAAGATGTCGACACATTGATATGAATTTACACCTAAAGGGAGAGACAGCCCAAGAAGATGTAAGACGTCGATGCTACCTCCGTCTAGAGCGATGCTCGATGACGTCGTAGGCAATACATCCTCATCTAAAGCGATGCTCGATGACGTTGTAGGCGATACTTCAACCATCTAGAAAGAGTCTCAATGACGTCATAGGCGATACTTCCTCCTTCTAGAGAGAGTCTCAATGACGTCGTAGGCAATAGTACCTCTGTCTAGAGCAACACTCGACGACTTAGAAAGTGACACATACATTACAGCATGGAGATACTACCTCCGCCTAGAGAGAGTCTCAATAACATCGTAGGCAATACTACCTCCGTCTAGAGAGAGTCCCAATGACGTTGTAGGCATTACTACCTCTATCTAGAGCGACGCTCGATGATGTAGAAGGAGATACTACCTCTGTCTAGAGTGATGCTCTCTAAGACATAGAAAGTGATACTACCTCCGTCTAGAGCGATGCTCAACGACGTAGAAGGTGATACATTGCCTCTGTCTAGAGAGAACATCTACGACGTAGAAGGTCACATAGTCTCGAAAGTGCCAAGTTTCGAGGACCTCGAAAGTACTAAGACTAGTAGTCTCGATGGCCCCAAGACTAGACAGTCTCGACGATGCCAAGGCTAAATAGATTTTATTATCACTTATATTTATCGATCGCCAATGCCCATATTGAGGGATCGTGAGGCTCGCCAACCTTGGTTGTATTGGGGTTATAGGCCGTGTCACGGTTTCTCAGTTGCAAACCTGTAATTATCCAAACGACTTGTGATTGGTCCACCTAAGGGACTGGGGTACATAATGCGTACTACCCCAGGCGAACGTTTTAACCACCGTTAGAAACGGTGGTTGGGAATTCTAACTGCAGTTGATTCCTTTCAAAAAGCTATAAATACTAACTCACTTCCCTCATTCAAGGATGATGAAAATCACAGAAGGGAGAGACCTCTGACGAAATTCCCAGATCTTGAACTACGTCTGACTAGATCCCTATTTGGGTACGTAGGCAGCCTGCAAAAAGGTCAGCTGCCAAGAGGTTCAATCATAATCTCAATTAGAGCCCGAGGGGTTAGAGAATCTCTGACACCTTGACCCATTATTTCCTTAGCCTAGTTCGACCGATGTTAGACGGTCCACTAGTCTGACTATTTGGTTCTTCTAGAGACGCGATACGGCCACTTGTTGATTTAGGTTCCCGTTGGCCAGTAATATCATACTTGGTGACTATTCACAAAACCACCTGTGAACTACCCCGGGTCGGGTGTACCCCAGATAGATCGAGTAAATTGGAGTCGCCACCACTCATTGAGTTCAGGTGTGAATCGTCACCCATGAGTTTGTCAATTAATTGCAAAATATACCAAAAAATAAGATTTTATTTTGGTCTAACCAGATTGGGTAGGGGGTTTAGTTAAGAGAGCGGGAAGGTGTCAAGCACCCAGTCTCTTCCGGTTCAACCGATTACCTAGTTTAATTATATTTGGCCAACTAAATTAAAATAAAAAAATAATAAAACAAGCCTAGAAAGTCTCTAAAGATCTAAAATCAAAAATAAATAATACTATTTAAATCCTAAATATAAAATACCCTACGATAGAAAAAAAATCTAAAAATCTAAAGATACTTAAAGTGACCTAAAAGCATCTCAAAATAAGTATAAAAATAAAAATTAAGATATCCTAAAACCTAAGGATCTCAAAACTTCTCTAATCCTAAATAAATAAATTTAAAAAACCTAATCTTAAAAAATAATAAAAATAATAATAATAATAATAATAATAATAATAATAATAATAATAAAAATAATGTAAGAAACTCTAAAAATACCTAAGTGCATAATTAACCTTATCAAAATAATAAAATATATCCAATTAAATAAAAATCCTAAAACAATAAAATCTAGAAATAACTAAATAGAATAAAAGTAAAATTAAAAGAAAAATCCTAAATCAGTATCCATATCTAAGTTCCTAAAAACTTAGAATATTAAAATGAAACTAATCCTAATCCTTCTAAACTAGTAACATGAAATAAACAAATTAATGATGAAATTAGATTCTCCAAGATATCAAATAAGCCAAACATACCCATAAAAATTGATCAAAATCCATTCAAATCAAAATTACTAGAACCATTGACTAATGAGATTCAAAAAAAATAAAACTATCCATAATATGCTTTCAATACATGACTAATCACCACGATAATAAAAAATATAAATGAAAATTTAAATACCTGTACTAGCAGATCGAATTCTTTGATATTTAACTCCTGGAGAACTCGGCTTTATAGGTGGCGGCAAAAGATGAAGATTTAGGCTATTTCCCCCTTTTTTTGATTCTGACAAACGGGTCCTTAGGGTCTGGTTTTCTTCCAGTTTGATTTTTGGCTTGTTTTTCTTGGTTTTTGGGTTCTTTGGTTTGGGGTCCGGTTTGGTTTGGTTTGGGGATATAGGTTGTTGGGTTTTTGTAGAACAGGGGATTGAAAATGGGTGTCTGGATTTGGCTGGAGAACAGGAACAGAGGAGGGGCGTTTGGCGTGGCTGGAAGTGGCCGGATAACATAACACAATGGAGGCAACGTTACTGGAGATGGTCGGACAGCAGAATAGAGAGGGAGAAAGGACGTTGGGCATTGGGCGGACAAATCTGAACGCAGGAGAGAGTGGCGGGACTTGGTCGGACGTTTGGCTGGTTTGAACAGATCGGAACTGAGTGTTGGGCGTGGCTGTACTCTGGTTTGAATCAGAAAAAACAGCAACCTTAAATTCAAAAATCCTCTCTCTTTTCTCTTTCTCTGACTCAACCAAATTTTTTCTTTTCTTTCTTCTATGGGGTCACTCCCTTTTATAGAGGTGGAGAGGTGATCGGCGACCTCTCCTGCTTCATCTCCAACTCCTCTTTCTCTGTAAAATCCTATCTTCTTATCTCTTCTAATCCCTCTCAAACCTTATCTTTCCCAATCTCAATCTTTATTTTTCTTTCTTCCAATCTCTTCTTTTGATTTGTCTTCTCCCTCTCTCTTCCTTGATTTTCTCCTCATCAAGATTTCTCTCTCTTCCGTGAACACAGAAGTCGTGAAGAAGAAGAACGGTCTTCTTAATTTCATTTCACACCCCCCTCTTTTACTTTAATATCACAAACTCCCCCCTTTTATTCTTTCTTATAAAATCTAACCTAAAAGGCCTAATCTAAATATAATCCAATTTTAATTTTAATCCTAATTTAAACTTAATTTAACCACTCTTTTTATTTTTCTCTTTTATTATATTTTGTATTTATCTAATTTCTCACTTTAATCAATTGAAATCCCACCTAATTAGGATTTTAATACCAAAAATACCCCTCATATTATCAATCTCGAATTTTGACCAAATTACAACCACTTGACGAGCTCTACCTGAAAAGGTCAAATATAAAATCAAAATATTTTTCTGAAGTCCAAAAAGTCCTAAATTTGACCTGAAACGATATTAAGGGTAAAATGGTCATTTTCCCATATGATCTCGAAACTAGACGATAATACACCTGTTGGAACTCATTTTTCACCTAGAATTCAATTATGATGCCAGAAATGGATTTTGGTGAATGACGAAGCGCATGGGGTCCATTGAAGGTATTTTGGCAATTTCATTGATTTTTGGGATTTTAAGGAGAATTTTGGCTCAAATAATTTAGGATTAGGTATTGAGATTAGAGATGAAAAGATGGCAAGCTCAAGCCTCCAAAAGCTGAAAAGATCAAAAATTATGTGCTAATTGCGGTGTCTACACCACCTACTACATTTTGGCGACTCAACTGGGGACCAAGTCTCCTGTATAATGATCACCATTAGAAGAACGTCAATATCTAAGAACAAGACGAAGACCGTAGAGCAAGCCAGAGCATCGTCTCTTCACGCTATTGAAGAGAGACATGAAAAGCACTTACCAAGCGATTTGCATGAGCTAGAAAATACTCCAGGTGCTTTGCCTAAGTCTCCTCGTGTGCTATAGGATATGAGTGACGAGAACAGACGCTACTACTCGTAAGAAATCGAGAGTAAGGGAAGTGTGACTCAAATAAGTTGGTTATGTGAGATTCCAAGTCTTAACGAGTAGTGGAGGAAACCTTCAACTCTCGGTAGCATGTGAAGTGCTCTAGAGCTTCATCCATGGCGTCTGCGTGCACTATCAACCAATCTAGATCCATCCTAGCTACTAAGGGATCCTCTAACTCCTTCTGCATGTCATGGAGATCCTCCATGATAAGAGTAGAGAGTTGTGTCTCCTGGAGACATCCAATCAGCGAACATACAGCTGAGTAGAAAAAGGCACGAAAACGGGGATTGGAAAAAGATATCTCCGTACCATGATCGCAGTAACAATCAATGATCGTCCAAAGAGTAGAGCCATAGGCAGAAGGAATGAAGATCTTCTTTACAAGCATATAGCGAGTGTCTGCTTCAATAGGAGGAAGGAGTGGATCCGCATAAGCATCCACACTCCCCGAATCCAAGAGTCCATCATCAATAGAATCATGAGAATGACCACTCTCACTAGAGGCATCAACAGCATGAACGCTTACCTCATCAGGGATCGAGTCTCCCAGGGATACATCCACGATCGACTCAAGCATCCTCACCTGTCTAGGAGGAATCGATACTAAGGAAGCGCAAGGGCTATTCTCCCTCCTTTGTCGTTTGGACGATGTTCTCCTCGGAGGTACCGGTGAAGTAATAGGAGTCTCCCCCTTGCAAAGAGAGTATCAGTAGTAGCGTCCCCAACACCAGGAGTAGGAAGACATTGACCCCTGAGGAACTCACCTGTAAGAGATGAAACGATTACTTCACATAAGCAAAAGATATGCTTCGAATAAAACATACACTAGCAAGAGAAATCAAAGTCTCACCCCTCTCAGCTGAGCGTGATGTAAAGGAAATACTAGAAGAAACTGATGCCACTGACGACGTCCTACTCGAGCCGAGGCTGCGATGTCGTAAGTCAACTTCAATATTGATGGGGGTAGGAGTAATGAGTTTGGCCCTCATCGGCATCATTTCCTTCATCTTCTTCAACCTCATGATCAGAGGTCAGTACCTCCTTCTCTTGAACAAGGACTGGGGGACTACCTATGGAGCACTGACTGCGCTTGGAGGATGAGTCAGCATGTCCTATGAGCTACACCTATGAGAGAAAGACCAAGCAGATTATGGAATTGATCAAAACAGTGCAAGAATAAGGAAAGTATGTGCGCATACATTAGCTGTTGATGATTTCAGAACAATCCCGAGGATGATCGGTCCCATGCAGGATTGATCCCAAGGACGATCGATCCCAAGGATGATCGATCCCAATGATGATCGGGCAGTGATGCCCCTCAGCAAAAAAAACATGATATTTTTACTTTTTTTTACTAGTCTTGTGGGACTGGTAGACGTCAAAGCCCAGGAGCAGGGGGGCGTTTGAAGCATATCCTAACTCTTTGGGAGTTGGTACAGGCACTGGAAGGTGATTCCAAGCAGATGAGGTGGCATTAGTCCTGTGGGACTGGTACTGACATCAAATGTAATGACCCGGACCCAGCTAAGTAGTGAATTAATCCTAATTAAGCTGCTAATTAGACAACAGATATTATATGAAAACCTTATGGCTGAATTGGTAATTTTGGAAAATAATTTGTTAACTAATGTAATTAAATACAAATCAAATTGAATTGGGCTTGGACCTTCAATTCGAATTTGACCTGGACTTTAAATTGGACTGGACTTAAGACCCAATCAAAATTCAATTAGAACCTATCTAATTATGTAATTAAGATTAAGAATAAGGTTAATAAAGGAAAACTAAGACCAAATCTGACAAGGACAATTCTCTCATTAAAGAAATTCAAATTTAAAATGAGGATAATCAAGAAAACAGCATCCTAGTAGGATTGAAACTCTTAAAAGCTAGGAAGTGAAGAGAAAAGGATTCTCCCTAGCTTCATATGCCCAAAACATAGAGAGGGAATTATGAGTTTTAGTCAAAGGAAGAGGATGAGAAGACCAAGAGGGAAGGAAGAGAAAGAGGAAAGAGAGGAAAAGAAGAGGAAACTCTACTGTAGGAAAAAGAGAACCAGAAAAGATAAGAAGAAAGAAGAGCAAGAAGAGGAAGGATACGAAGGACATGAAGAAGTTTCATCAGATGAAGAAGGAAGGACGGAAAGAGGAATCTTGATGAAGCAAGCAATAAAGAGACGGGTGAAGCTGGAAGAAGATGAGCACTAGGCTACGGATGGGGAACTAGATTGTGCAGGTAGGGATTCTCCATTGATCTTACGATAGTTATATCCATAGATTATAATGATGCTATAGATACAAATAAGGATTGCATAATTTGATGATCTTATACATGATCTGAATAGCTTTGATGTGATCTTGTAGTATTTTGCATATTGTTATTGAATAACATCTATAAGAGTGATTTGTATGTTTAAATGATTAAGGAAGTTTAGATCCAAGTTTTAATGTGTTTGTGATATTCTTATTAGTTCCTATAGACTGATTATGATTTCTAGATTTATTTCATGTATGTTGAATGATTTGAGTAATGATGATTTATATATGTAGTCTTAGATTGATATGTTGAGTTTGATTAGATTCATGATGATATAAATCAATTATAATATGTTTAGAAGTGCAAAAATGAGTATGTGGTTGTATGGGCAAGAAGCTCTAGGAGAAAATTTCTAGTCTAAATTAGGTTCTCGGTAGGACTCTCGCTAGATGCCGAGACAACTACCGAAAGTACCCAGGAAAATCAGGCTCTCTAGATAATCTACCGTGCCTCGGTAGATTATCTACCGAGACTTTCGGTAGGAACCACGGTAGATACCAAGGATCTACCGAACTCAAAATGAACCTCAAATTCATGGGAAGCTTCTATGAGGTGATTTATACATGTGTATGAGGTTGGTTAGTCTACAGAAAGGATGGTTAAGGCCGTATGATATAAAGTGATAATTGCCTAGCACTTACCATTTTAACCTAGTTATTCATGTTTATTAGTCTTTCTTGTCAAGCTTAATTGAGAGAATTGATGCATTTATTTGTCTTTTCAGGTTAGGTGAAGATGGGA
>JAUPMG010072781.1:0-10687 GCA_031762675.1 Pachysandra terminalis
CAACTCATCCCATCCATACACCATTACACAACTACTATACTCAACTCACACCTGCCTATTATAATTATTTCACAAATATCTTGTGTATTTCAGTGCTCAAATTCAGCGTACTTTGATTCACATCTTACTTAGTTTGCTTCATGTATTAGCTAACCCGCTCCCATATATCTTAGTATTAACTCTCATGTATGCCTTTAAGGATTCTCACTTCATTTTCTTATGTCATGCAATAGTAGTTTAGTCTAATACTCAGTTTTACTGTTCTACACCAGTCCCCCGGTAGAACTGACACCCCAACTGAGTCATAGATTTCAGGTCAAGGTGTTTGGTCTATTAGTATACAAATAGTTCTCCATAGGGATTAATCAATCCCCAAACCTAATATTACTTCACTAGACACCCTAATCGTCAACCACACAACTGATCAAAACCCAACCCCACACTTCACTGTTGGTCGGTGGGTATAGGTGTACCGGCTAATTCTAGGTTGGGCCCACTCAAGAAGGTCCAAGCTTCTAATGATCCTCTTCCTTCCCACATACACAACCTATAGTCCATTTAAATGATAACATAGTCGGTGGTTTGATCGGTGATGGTAGTTCACCCACAGTAGTTATATCGAGTCATATCAGACCACCAAGTTTATTTCAAGTCTTACGTTGTCATCCTCCATATCTATATATTTCACTTATTATCTATCAATCACTTGACAACTTATTATAAGTTAGCCTTCACTAGGTTGTTCATACAAATATAAATCCGATCCTAACATATTAAACTTCATACCATAAGTCTTATAGTGATTTTTACCATATATCATTATACATTCTATAGATCTCGTTCTAAAGTATCACAGTATTGTCATAATAACCCACATTATTCATCATATACACGTCTCATGATTAGTCACATAAATCTAAGTGAGTCTAGCAAACATGGTTCACTTGCTTGGTCAATCAATTCAGATATGTCCCATTCAGGGGCATAAAGAACTAAAATCTTAGGACAGGTCCTATTAGTCTCCAATCCTTAAAAATGGAAAATCACAACCATAATCTCGAACATTGGTACATAGTAAGTCAATGGTCTCTCTCTCTCTCACTCTCTTTGTGGTCACAAACACTCGATCTAAAGTTCAGAGAAGAATGTATCTATAGCTACATTAATCCCATCACTCTGGAAGGAAAGTTAGGATCACATTACACCATTCAAATTTACATAACTCCCTCACAGGACTGGTATAGGCTCAACGGAAAGACACTAAATCACTTACTACTCCTCATTTCTACTAATCTAGAGAACATGCAATAAATCAAACAGCATTCAAGGTATATCATCACTCAGCAACCAGCAAACGGTCTCAATTTCTAGCTTCTATATTAGATTCTCCTTAACTTTAGACCTCTATGTGATACCTAGGTTCACCAAACTCCTAACAACTTTACTCTGAGTAAGCCTGATGCTCTGATACCAATTTGTCACGCCCCAGATCCCGTAACCCAGATCCCTAGGTGGGATGGCATGGATCTCGAGGTGAGATCTTCGGGATCCATTTTTGGACCGCGGATTGCCATATCATTACCAAGACACAAGATGAAATAAATCTGATTTATTCCTCAACACAGAGTTGCAAAAGCAATTACAATAATCAAAATTAATTAAGTACGTCTGCCGGCACCAGAAGAGCCTTACAATAAAATCTAAATACTAAAATCCGAACTGAGTTCAATACAACCGAAATCATAAATAAAAGAGCGTGAATAAAGTTCAAGCATGAACAACACATACGTCCATGATTTCCAATCAATTCTATCTCAACCTGCAACATAAAAGTTACGTGAGCTTTGAATGCCCAGTAAGCACGATCCCCATTCGACTCAACATCATATAACATAATGATATCACCGACAAAACAACATAATCAATGCAGAAGCATATGACAAGCGAGTTTTAATGTAAAATGAGTATGATGAGTGTATGTCAAACAAATGCTCCAATGTGTGCTCAAACAATGAATACAATGATATGTTATGAAATGTCTAATGTTAATGTATAGTGCTAAGTGTCCCTCATTGCAGCTTTCATAACAAATAAAGGTTTCGGGACCAAGGTCACCAGGAACAATAGGCAACCCCTCTCTTCGTTCCGAGCGCTAACCCAAGGTACGAAGGTTACCATGTACTGATTGCATGAGTGTACAATACTCAAGGTCCAGCTGGCCTTATGGAACCAACTATGATCCCATAACTTATTTCGTAGGATTTGCAGCTTACATGTATAGACAACCTTATCTTTTTCACCTTCCGCACACACTTAACATTCCACATAAACAACGTATGCGTGCATTATTAATTCGTAAGACCCAAATGATAGTCTCCCTTGAAAGCTTTCCATGCGCCCATACACGCGCATAATCCATTGAATTCCATCATTTGCATCCTAGCATTTCAAATCAATCTTAGAACCACATAACCCAATACTTAGAGTTTATTAATGATAAGATCCCCGGAAACTACCTAAGCACCCATACACTTAGATAATCCGTTAGAGCCCATCATTTATAGTCTAAAATGAAGACCAATCGAAGGTGTGTGTTCATTAAGTCAGCTCGAGTGAAGGGCATCAAGGCATAGCATATCAATGGAACACATGCCCATGACCTTCCCTTGATCCCTGTAATCACCCCGTAAAATCTCGGACTAATCTGACCATCCAAACCCTTCGATTCTCCAAAAATAACAATCCGTCGGTACCCTCATCGGTGTACCGATGGGTACCGACAAACTCAATCACACACTGTCGGTAGGCTGGTCGGTGTACTGACGCCTACCGACAAGGGACTATTGTTACTGATCGGTAGGGTGGTCGGTGTACCGACGCCTACCGCTGAACTCAAGTCCAATATATCATCACTCACTATCGGTAGGGTGGTCGGTGTGCAGACTTCTACCGAGCGGTGACAAGGGTTCCCTGTTGGTAGCGTAGTCGGTGCACCGACGCCTACCGATGGACCCAAATTCACATTTTAACAATCCATCGGTAGGCTGGTTGTTGTACCGATGCGCCTATCGATGATCGCACTTAGGTTCGTTCTCATGTTCTTCATGTCATTTCCTTAGCATCTCAAGTCTAAAACTTGTATAAATCATACCTGACATCTTAGGACGAAAAAACAAGGCAAATGCTCATTGAAAAACAACATGCTATACACAAGATATTGAAAATCCCAAATCACATGATACACATACGTTTATTCTCAAAAATTCAGCACACATCATGGTATACAATGGAATCATATGGGATAAGTAACTTACATCGATTTCCTAGCGATCAAGGTTGAGGATGTAGCTAGTTGGGCTCAATCTCTCACTATCCTCTTCTTCTACTTCACCTTCTTCTCTTCTTCTTCTCTAAAATTCAGACTAGGTTTAGACTTTCAATCTCTCTATTAGTTCTTCTTTTCACTTAGCCAATTCAGTCTGCACTTCATACGTAAGGAAGTTAGAGGTATAGAGAGCTACTCCCTGACTTCTCTCCTCTCTTTCCCCCACGTTTCAACCACTACACCCAGACCAATTCAACACACAACCGTGCGTTTGAATTTGAAGTCTAAAACTTAATTCATCAACTTAACCCAATAACCTCATTAATTACACTAAGACCCCCAATTAAAAGTCAAGTTTTAATTTACCACCTTATGTCTAATTAATTAAAAAAACCATATAAGTACATGCCAATTAAATATTAAATTAAATGTAATAATTAAAGAGGGAAATTCCCTTAATGCATTTAGGTCATTACAACCTACAGCGTTAAAGAATTTTGTCCCCGAAATTTAATCATGCAAGATTTCTAGATCACCCAATCTCAATGTCTGTGATGATTCAATTATAGAATTTACTAGCTTAATCAGGCATTCAGTAGCACGTTACATACACAAGGCTGATTCATATAAATTTAAGCAATGGGAGTATCTATAGTTAACACAGAGCGTATGTGTTTTGTGTACCCATAATGAATGTGTTGACTACCTTATCTCTACTTTTCTTGTTCTGACACCCTTCCGTCTTCCGAACTCCGTTCATTTTTCTGCCTTGCTAATTGTCTGCAATTTCTCCGGATATGTCCCATCCTTCCACAGTTAAAACACCTCAACGACGGACGAGGTGGTGCCACAACAAGAGCCACAGTGTTAACTGGAACTGGAATTTTCACCACTTTCTGCCTCTTCTCAAAACCTTGCCTCCTATCCATTCTCAACAGGTGAGGACACAATCTTCGGAAATGTTACTACTCCACTGCAGTTGACACACATGGGTCCCTCTACATTCTTCTTCTTCATGTCCAAGTACCTCTTCCTATTATGTTTTTCTAGCCCAAAATTCTTGCCCTTACCTTCATCACTCTATTGTGGAATCCTATCTCCTTGCGTGCCATGACTCTCTAGCTCTCCCTCCAATAGTTCCTTCAGATCTTGTAGAATTCTATGTAGACCTGTCATCAGGGAATTTTCCCCTTCCTTACTAGGTGAGTCCAACCTGACTACCCGTTCCTGTTCCTCCACCATCAATAATTCAATAAAGTAAATTAAGTAACCCTCTAGGAGCATCCATACATGTTTTATTTACAACAATTTACACAAGCAAGCATGTGACCATATTATCATATACTTGAAGACACTCACAAGTCCATTAAATTCAAACATCCTATTCATTTGTGTTGCAGACATCGTACTTTTACTTTTCTATGTTCATTCATAAATGAAAATAAATCATTGCAACCATACACATTATGGATTTATATCTCCATATACAAATATACTTTGGGACATTCACAAGTCTCCTCTTTCTGCACCTCGTGTTCATTTGCATTCACTTTTGTAGTTAATGTCAGTATCAACTCATATTTGCACTCATACATCATTTGTTTCATTTCATGTAATCATTGGGATGAATCAACTCATCCCATCCATACACCATTACACAATATAATTTCTTTGTGATATGCATATTTGCACTCATACATCATTAAATATTGTCCAAGTTTATCGATTCAAACTGGGTCAGTAAACAAATCATAACTTGGTCAATACTTAATGAAATCGATTCAAACTTGGTTTGTTGGACTCATAATTCAAAGGGTAATCTAATAAAAATATCAAATAAAATAATAATAAATATTGTAGTTGGTTATTTAATCGATATTTCAGATATGCATAAATTTCCAGTTTTAGTCTTATTTTGGGTTTTTAAATAGATGGTGATGATTACTTTACCTTTATTCGATCTTTATTCATGTTTTTGAGTAATATCATCACGGGGAAGGGTTTTACATGCCAAATAGAAAGAAATTCCCCATGATATGACATTAGATAGAAAGTAAATACACAAGATCTAAAGGAAAACTCACAGTGAAGATGCTGAAGATTTGCTGCCATTGAAGAACTGCTACATCTCTTCTAGTTTTCTGATCTCTTAATCTTCTTCTTGTTCTTCCTAGGTATTCCCACAAATTTTAGATGTATTATAATGTTTACCTTGCTTAGTTAGTCTTATTTTACATGGTTTAGGAGTTAGACTTGTATTAGGATTGACAGTTGGTGTTTATCTATAAGTTTAAAGTTTTATTTTGATTTTAACTTAGTCCTTAAGTTACCTTATGGATTTAGCACGGAAATTAGGTATTAAATAATCTAATTAGGCCTTAGTTAATTCAATTGGGCTTTAGTTTTAATGGGCCTTACTTAAGTCCAGCTTAATTAAGTCTTAGAGTTAGGTCTTGTTTGGCTAGTCTAGATTAATCAATTATCCTTGTTTTTAGTTAAGCTATAAAGTTTAGTTAATGATCCTAATTCTTTTTCTATAGTTTATAATATTAATTATATATTATTATAGTAGTAATCTTAAGTTAGATTGTAGTTGTGAAGGGTTTACTTACCATTCTACCCTTTATCTTAAGGTTCTTTTTAATCTGGATTTTTCAGGTCTTTACACAGACAATGTAGCCCATGCAAAAAAGTACTATCACCACATCATCACCCTTGATGACATGGCATGCTTTCCAAAAATGACCATCAACGCACTCTAAACAATAATTTTAATGTTTTCTACTTGAACTTTTAGTAAAAAGAAAAAACCTTTGATTAATTTTTTTTTATTTATGGACTTTTTGCAAAAAAAATAGAAAGAAACACTAAAGTCACAAAATCATTAGAGAAAAATAAAATATTAGCAAAAGAGATAGAAAGTATCTTTTTTGAACATTTATCTTCCTAAATTACAACATGAAAATCATAACCCTACTTATATAGGTGGACACATGAAAGCAGATCGGATCGACAAATATATTAGCTACTCTGACATTGTTCTTAAGTGTTATGAACTAAACAAATTATCACCCAAGTCGAAACCAATCAAGATAATGTCTAAATTTGTTGTTGATCCATACACTTCAATTGCTATGGAATTGAAAGACGAGAAGTCATTAAGTGTTGTAATTGATATGTATCCTCAGAATTGTAATGCTATTATTGTTTACATCCTAAAGCAATTAGATTGAGAGTCATTTACATCAACTCAAAGGTATTATATTTTATAGCAATTTTATCACTTTATGTCATCGTACATGATTTTGTTGTTTTGTGTGATATTTTTTATTAGCTTATTGGTTAATATGTATTGATGTATATTATAGGAACTATGTTGGACATCATATTGGGAATACCAATTACCTTGTAAGATGTGATGATCATGATTGCAATTCCTCAAGCTAACAAAATCGAGTTGTTGAATCTTTGATTTACAGACCCGTTAACAGGTGTGATATATATTCAATAATTGCCAAGTATGACGATTTTAATGTATTTATAATCAATATGGAATAAATGATTGTCATAGGCACAAATCTTCACTGCCATTATATAGTGATTATCATTCACGGGACGATGAAATGCCTAGTAATAACCAGTGCCCCGATGAATCGTTTGTTTCTTTGTTATCACCAAGGTATAAATTAAAGTTGATTAATAAATTAACTATCATCTATCATTCGTATGTCTTTAGTTGAAAAATAGTTAAGCGTGATGAGTTAAAGAATTTCAAACCAACAATGAAATGATTGTCATAGGCATGAATCTTCATTGCCAATTGGTGCTTATCGTTCACCAGACAATAGATCTCCTACAACTAGCATTTATCCTAATGAATCTTGTGTTCCTTTGTCGTTACCAAGGTATGAACTAAAGTTGATTGATAAATTTATTACTCCATATTATTCTTATGTCTTTAATTCATTTTTTCATTCTTATTATTATTATTTTTTTATCTTAAAGGTATAGCTTAACAGGATCACAATTCATGAATCATCCAGCTGAACTTGATGTGCCTGTTAGTCCAAGACCACAACGGGCATGTTCCACAATGCTTATTGATGTTAATAAGCAGTTAGAGCAACTAATCACGGATTTTTTGACTGATGCATTTATTTTTCTTTAGTCATTTTTTGGACATTTGCTAGAGTTGTGTATCATTGGTTGTAACTCAGGTCTTAATGTCTCAAGAAGTACAAGTCATATTATAGTGACAAGTCTTATTGTAATACACGATTTTTTTGGATTGACAAATGAATTGTGAAATCATCCAATGCCTATGTTGGAACACTTTAGTCATGTCATCTGGGTTTTACATTTGCTAAAATTGTGTATCATAGGTTGTAACTCATAGAGTACAAGCATTACAACATAGAGTATAAGCATTTATAATACGGAGTACAAATATTACAACAGGGAGTACAAGCATTACAAAATAGAGTACAAGAATTACAATGCGGAGTACAAGCATTATATCATAGAGTACAAGCATTAAAACATAGAGTACAGGCATTTACAAATCGGAGTACAAACATTACAACACGAAGTACAAGCATTACAACATATAGTAAATGCTTGTACTCTCTGTTGTAATGCTTGTACGCCGTATTGTAATGCTCGTACTCTATGTTGTAATGCTTGTACTCTCAATTGTAATGCTTGTACTCCGTGTTTTAATGCCTGTACCCCGTGTTGTAAATGCTTGTACTCTCTTTTGTAATGCTTGTACTACATGTTGTAATGCTTGTACTGTATTATAATGCTTGTACTCTATGTTGTAATGCTTGTACTCCGTGTTGTAAATGCTTGTACTCTATGTTGCCAAGCTTGTACTCCATGTTGTAAATGCTTGTACTCTATGTTATAAGGCTTGTACTTTGTGTTATAATGCTTGTACTCTATGCTATAATGCTCTTACTCCGTTTTGTAATACTTATACTCCATGCTGTAAGGGCTTGTACTCTCTTTTGTAATGCTTGTACTCTATGTTGTAATGCTTGTACTCCGTGTTGTAATGTGTGTACTATATGAGTTACAACCTATGATACACAATTTTATTAAATGTAAAACCCAGATGACATGACTAAAGTGTTCCAACGTAGGCATTGGATGATTTCACAATTCATTTGTTTATCCAAAAAATCGTATATTACAAGACTTGTAACTATAATACGAGTTGTACTTTTTGAGACATTAAGACCCGAGTTACAACCAATGATACACAACTTCAGCAAATATACAGAAAATGACTAAAGAAAAATAATACATCAATCAAAAAAAGTCTTGTATTACAACTACTCCAAAAAAGCCTTGCATTTTGTTCAAAAGTCTAGCAGCCTCTTCTCCAAGGTGGGTTTCTTCATGTTTTTCTGTTGTGTCCAAACTCACAGCATTTTCCACAACGCAGACCCTTCAGTTATAAGGCACCATCCTCACATGTGACAACAACTTGGTGGCTTGATGAGCTCCTTCTCATGTATATTGCTTTCATCATCACTCTACTGTAACTCCCTCTTTCTGCATCATAGTCTAGTAGCTTTTCTGTTGCATGTGTAAAATAATGACCCAAGCTCAGTGCTTTTTTCTGGAAACTTATGAATTGTCCTTGAACTTTTTCCAGGAATAGTCTTCTTTTTTCAACTGTTTCATAGGGAGAAAAAGCATTGAAACAAAGCTAAATACAATCCCATATGTAAAGTAAAGCTACATATCCAAGTGGTTTTGTGTGTGGTCCATGCATGATAGTTATTAGTCCATAAATCATGCAGGTATATAAACATTTGCCTTGGAAACAAGTATGTATGTGTAAGCATGCAAAGTAAAAGCTGCCCGGATGAATAAGGAATAATCAATATGCATGTGAAGGCTGCATGCATCTGTGCATTATTGTGTAAGAATGTTCATGTGTGTTAGAACAAGAATATCAGACTCCACATATTAAATGAATTTAACATGATCTCAACGATGTGGAAGATAAGCAAGACTCTTCTGAACAAAACCATATATGCCTAATATGCAAGAAGTACTAGTTCATTCTTGCTAAGGACAAGTGTCCTACAAATCAAAGAAGAATATATGCACTCAGTTCACAAAAGCTTTTTGTACAAGAGGATATCTCTCTTTTGTAATAAAAGAACTCTTATTGACCCAAACAACCAAGCTAATTTTAACAAATCAGAAAGTGACTATCATAAAGCTATTATGAGCTCATTTTTCTTGCCAGTAGTTTTTTGTCCCATTTGTCATATAAAAATAAACATAAAATTTAACCGAAACTATGACACTCTGTTCCCTTGAAATTATGACATATATATTCCATTCATTTTAAAGAGTAGAGGTCATAAAATTTATTCTAAACAATTCCTAATTAACAGTCACATTTAACTGAAATCATACTATTAACATGAGCTTAACCATCACAATTCAGTTTGAATGTCTAACTATAAGGTAGAAAAGTCTGGTAATTATCAATAATATTTTTGATAAGGAAGTAAGGATTTTTTAACAATCAAAATTAATAGAGTCTTTCGTCTAGTCCACGAAGATGGACGATTTACTGCACCGCATGTTGTCTTCTTTGTACCCTGCGTTGAAATGCTTGTACTCATATGCTTTATAATAGGGGTACAAGCATTTCAGGGCAGGATACAAGCATTTCAACATGGGATACAAGCGCGGTGCAGAAAATCCTCCAACATTTTAACTTGACAAAATGCTCTCCAAAATTATGACAAATTAGAATAAAAAAAATAGCATGAAAATTTGTTTTCAAATTCAATCATGAAGGTGTTTAAGCTCGAAGATTCAATCAAACTGCAACTGGTATTTTGCAATCTGTTGGAGTTTTGCATACACAACGGGTCCTATTTCCTCTCTTGTCAACCAAATCAAATCAAATAAATAAATATTACCTGGTTGTAGAAGTTCTCGGATCTCTTCAGTTCAATGCTTGGAGCCTCTATTATGGCTTGAGCTTGGTTTGAAGGTTGTAGCAATCGAACGATGATTCGAAGGTTGTAGCAACTGAACGATAGGTTTCAGTGGTTAGGTTTTGACTAAAAAACGAAGAGAAAAAGGGTCAAGAGGACCCTTTGATTCGGTTTTTGCAAAAGACAATTAGGGTTTCGATGGGTTCACATTGGGGTTTAAATCTGACGAGAGAAAAATTAGAGTTTGAATGAGGATTTGATTTATTCAGATGGAGAAGAAGAAGAATCACAAATAGAGATTTTTGATTGTGAAGTTTTGCAGAGAAGAGAATAGAGAGAGAGAGAGAGAGAGAGAGAGAGAGAGAGAGAGCGGGGGGGGGGGGGGGGGGGT
>JAUPMG010072812.1:0-27058 GCA_031762675.1 Pachysandra terminalis
CCAATTAGGTTAATTTCTTTTAAAGCAATGTAAGAGCGCATTCTGAAATATTTTAATGAAATGAGAAGATTTGTTAATATCACATGGGAGTTGTTATTAATTTTAGTGGTTATGATATACGATCCGCGGTCTAGCAATAAATCCCGAAGGTCATACCTCATGATCCGTGCCTTTCCTCTTGAGATATGAGTCACCAAAATCCGAGACGTGACAACAAACAGGACAAACACAACCTTATGCCCCATTCACGGTGTTTCATATTAACAATCCTCTTTCTTTCGGAAGAACTGGCTTGCGAGTCTCCGTGGCAGCCGCCCTCCTAGATGCGCATAAATAAATCCTAGCTGGGATTTGATTAGGATAGAGGTTTAAGTCTTTCCTGCAGATAATGCCTGTTGCATCTGTGGGGTATCCCGACTACTGTAATCCACCTAAAAAAACATATTAGCTATTGTTGTACTACTGCGACAAAATTGTCTTAATTGGATTTGATCTCATGACCCCACTCAAAGAGGAAGTGTTCCTATCATCTTATCCCATCTTGTTTGAAATTCAAATTCATTAGTGTGAAAAACAGTACACTCATGACTTATTTGTGTAAATTGCCTTCTCTTTACTAATTTATAGTAATTTATTAATTTAAAGTGCATCCAGTAATAGGAGTTAGAATTAGAATTGGCAACTGAGTCGGATTTGAACGGGTTGCAAACGTGTTCGACCATAAATGGGTTGGATCGGTTTTGACTTATTTGCTAACAGTTTGGTGCATCATAGAGCTGAATCCAATCCGTCAATAAATGGGTTGAATTTACCTAATCTGTTTTATTTTTATTTATTATTTAATTATTTTATATTTTTAGTTTTAAATTAAGATGACATGTAATCTCATTAAATTTACTAAAATTGATAGATATTAGAAAAAATTATATATAAGCCTTATTTTACAGATTTATTTTCCTTTTAGTCCTTTATAATTTTGCTACAAACTTATCCTTCCTACTTAACAATTTATTTGCCATTTCAATCCTATAATAGTGTCAACTAAGATAAAACAATATTCTAAAATCAAAAAAGTAAAATTAACTTATAAAAGTACCCACCTCTATCACCCTCCGACGACGACCACCACCCACCCTTTCCATCACCACCACTACCACCGTGGTGGGGGCCCTCCGACCACCACCACCACCCACCCTTTCCATCACCACCACTACCACCGTGTCGGGGGGGGTGAGGGTAAGTGGTAGTGGGGTGAGGGTGGTGGTAGTGATGGGGGTGAAGAGGGTTTTGTTGGTTTTAATAAGGGAATTTTGGTACTTTTATAAATTTTATTTTTAATTTTTTGTTTTTAAAATATTGCTTTATTCTAATTGACACCGTTATAGGACTAAAATGATAAATATATTGTGAAGTAGGAAGGATAAGTAGGTAGCAAAATTATAGAGGATTGAAATGAAAATAAAGCTGTAAAGTAAAGTTTATATGTAATTTTTCTTAAATATTATAATTTTTTTTAATAAATATGAATCTTAAAAAATAATAATTTTAATTTCTTAATAAATTATAAATATTCATAATTAATAAAATAATTATAAACTTATTTTCCTAAACATTATAATTTTTTTTAATAAATATGATTCTTAAAAAGTAATAATTTTAATTTATTAATAAATTATAAATATTCATAATTAATATAATAATTATAAACTTATAAAAAAATAAATCTTTTGTTTTGATAATTCCTTTTTTTTTTAAAGCGTTTTGACGATGCTTTTCAGATATTACCAAAAAAAAAATAAAGACAATGCTTTTCATGCTCAAGACGGTGCGTAATTCCAACGCTTCCTTACTTTCATAACTTACGCATCTAAAGCACCGAAAAGCACAATTGTGCACATGCAACTAAGTGCGCAGTTTAGAATCGGTTAACAGTTCAATCAACTGAACCAAGGTCGGCACAATAGAAATTCTCCGTATATAAAAGGGTCTTGATAATAATCAAGTAGGTCCAAGTTGACCTGGGAAACGTTGTTTAGCCTCCGCATCCCAAGATCAAAGCCATCGTAATTAAAGAAGAGTCGTTCTGCTACAATTGTAGCGGATCTCTGATGTGGCAAAGATAACAACAGTTGGATCTTTATGGATTTGGATTCGCGCAAAAATTCTGCACATATTTAAGGTGGGTCGTATTTGAACTGTGGGTCCGGATTGTTTTGGTGTGCTTATATTTTATAAATAAATTTGTATAATAATTTTATTATAGGTGTAAATAAAAATAATTAATTTTAAAATAATTATTTATTTTATTAAAATAAGATTTTCTGTTTTAGAGTTTAAGTATTTATGAAGATTTTAACATATATAAAAAAGAGAGATCTAATAGAATTTTAAAAGGATAATTTAATCATGAAAATGGACCTCAAAAGCAATAATTTTTTATTAGATAAGAACAAAGATTAAAATAAATATCCTAATATATTATATAAAAATATAATTACTTATAGAATTCAAAGATATTCATGGAATACATATTATTTATAAGCCTAAAAGGTTATTACAAAATATTTATAATTTATAATAAAAAGATTCTCTAATAGTAAGTATGAATATGCTAATAAATAATATAATTATTTATATATTATAAATAATTTATTAAGATTTTTTTTTTACACTTTGTGGTTTTATATTATTAATTATACCATAGGTGTATTTATCTTATAAATATTTAATTACAGTACAAACTTATTTTAACCTTATGTTAGTACACATTTTAACCTTATCTAATTAGAAGATAAACTCATTTAAATATTTTTTGAAGGTAAACAAATTTACTTGTCTTTAGTTACACTAAGAAAAGGATTTTTAAGTATAACTAATTAGTTTTATAAAACTTATCTTTTTATTTTAATCTTACCTTAAACCTTTGTTCTAAAACTCGGAGAATTAACTCGAAACTCGACCAAGTTAACCCAACTCAGTAGGTTTTTGAGTTAACTCGATTAAAACTCAATATAAGCTAACTCGATCGAGTTAGGGGTTAACTCAACGAGTTTTTTGAAACTCGATGAAACTCAAAATTTTCTACTAGAAGTTACAGAAAATGTAACTTTCAATTCTAGAGAGAAAACATCTGTCTTTTTTTTTTTTCCCTGGATAAGAAGAAAACATCATCATACTTCTAACCTTTTCTTCACTTTTTCTCTTTTAACAAGTAAGTCTTTTAACTCTATTCAGTAAACTCTTGAGTCGCGTCGAGTTTCCACATTTTCAAACAATGCCTTAAACACCTTACTTACTTTTATTACGAATGATAATTTGTATGTGAGAGATTGAGCTTTGACAAGACATTAAAAAGAATAAAATTTGTTAGAATAGAAAAAAGTAAAACTTATCTAATTGGATGATAAACTTGTTACATTATTAGTTACCTTTAGCACAACAGAACTATCTATACCATCTTCCCACTGTTCGATCGTAGTTGCACCCTAGATCTCTAACCACCAACGTCTCTACCTTCTTCTCTTGCTGTACTTTCCTTACCTGAGATAAGATTCAAACCAACTTAAATCAATTAGTCCGTTCAGATCATCTGATGCTCTAATCTAAAATTAGATTTGATGATTACACAAATAAAGCATCCCGCATAGACAACTTACCCAATCAAGCATGGCGCCTTTTTGACTAATTGCTTTACCGAATTCGAAAGCCTTCATTCATGTGATGAGCTCCAACAAGATGATACCGAACTTGAACACATCTGTTTTCTCTCATGACTGACTGGTTGAGAGGCATGATTAAAAGACCATTCTACTAAGAATCTTAAGATACTAATGAATAAGTAGAAGACCATTCTACTAAGGCTGCGTTTGGTCTGACTTGTGCTTATGGATAAGCACTCATTGGATAAGTTGCTCAATGGAAGCACTTATCCACAACAACAATAAACTGTTTATTTGAAGAAAATAGCATTTGGTAAATACATTTATTTAAGTGCTTATAAAAGTTTCGGGGTAAAATAGGTATTATAAAAATATTATTAAAGTTTAGAAATAACATTTATTTAAATGGTTATAAAAATTTAGGGGTAAAATAGGTATTTAAAAAATATTACTAAAGTTATAAAATAACTTAACGCATAAGAGCTTGGGAGAAGCTGTTCTCAATAGCTTCTCCTTATGGGTAGCCTTCCTCTAGTGTTTATGGGTAAGCACTTACTCATAAGCGTTACTAAATACACATTTAATTTTTAAAAAATGCTTATATAAGCTATAAGCAGCTTCTCCTTATGGGTAGCCTTTCTCTAGTGCTTATGGGTAAGCAATTACCTATAAGCACTACCAAACACATATTTAAGTTTAAAAAAGTGCTTATATAAGTTATAAGTTACAATAAGTACTAATAGAAGTCAGACCAAACGCAGTCTAAGAGTCTTAGGATACTAACGGATAAGTAGACAAGAGACCTTTATCCTAATATAATACTCGCAGATAATACATAAAAAATTATTAATATCTTAATAATTTTAGGATACTAATAAATTAAAAACAGATCATTATCTACTAATATATAAATATATAGTAATAAACTAATAATATTATTTCTATTATATAATTTTAAAAATTAAAAATCAAACTAATACAAAAAATCCAAAAAAATAGTTATCGTGAGCGAGTAGCACATTAGCAGCATTCACGTCCCGAGTGAATTATCTTGCGGTTGCATTGCTCATGTAGATAATAGGAGGCCTCTTGCTGCTCCTATTGCTTTCCTTTTTCTCGTATTCCAGTCCAGTGCAGGTTTCCTGTGGTGACGTGACAACGTAAAAACAATTCACTGAATTGTGCAGGCAGGCGCACTTTACCGAATTACATGGTCTTATACAACGTTAATAACGCTTAATTACCTAATGGTTTCACGAATCAAGCGATAACGGTATGTACCGGCTAATCCGGACCTGTATCGGATCATAGCAGTCCAGTTCTAACCTGCGATACAAAAAAATGTATTATTGAAGTATGGACCGGCGGTCCGGTGACCGGTACTGGCGGTCCAACGATCGGTCCCATCGACTCTTCTAGTCTGGCAATCCAACGATCGGTCCCGATCAGTCCGGTGCTGGTCTGAAATATTTTTATTTTTTTTGCTTTCTGTACCAGATCTTGGATCGGGGGTCTGAACAAGATCGGTCCGCTCTCCAGTTCCGAGTTTTTAAACCTTCCTTTATAAGGCAAACATAGGTTAATAACGGCGGTTATATTCGTCTATTATAAGGGCGTTACAACTGCCGTTATATATCTTTATAAAAAATTAACCGTATACTCGGTGGGTCCCACCAAAATTGGCCGAAACTTTTGGGAGTTAGGGTTATATTTGTAGATCAGAAGGCTAGATCATCTATTTCGGCTGATTTGGGAATAAATATTATCATGCTACGATTCTTTACAGCTCATAAGTTCACGCATCAATTGCTTCTTGTTAAACCACGTCACAAACGGAATAGATTAAGGGGTATTTTAGTCTAAAAAGAAAAAAATATAATATTAAAAATATGAATTATTTTAATTAAAAACAAACTGAAAAAATCTTAAAGTATATTATGCTTTTAATAGTAGTATAGATATATAATGTAATTCTAAAAAATATATTATTAACCTGACTTAACCCGACTCAAAGCAAACTGAAACTGCAATTTGGGTTGGATTGGGTTGATTTGGGTTTGGGATTTTTCATTTCAATTCAATTTCGTGTTTGGATTGGGAAGTTTAGTTCTCAATTCGATTTGGTTCAATTTACCAAAACGAGTTCCACCCTTAATATAAGTACTGTTGATCGTAAAAAATGGTGAAAATCGCGATTTTAGTGCGATTAAGTCGATTTACCCAAAGTCGCTTGATTTCAGCCAAATTTGAAGTATACAAGTTCTAGGTCCGAGAGCATTCCATTCATCCACCTAAACCTGGAAGACAGCCGTACGGACGACGCTATGTCAAATCTAACGAACATGGAGCAAACACAAAAGAAGACACGTAGTTTACGTGGTTTGGCAAGAGTGCCTACATCCACGGATTTCCCCTTGGGCACCATTATTCTCATTCAAAACTATGTTGCGGTTGCAATGGTTTACATACAAATACAGAAGATGGAAGGGAGGAGAAGATAGAAGAGCGATGATGATCCCCGGTTTTAAAGAGGTCCCTCCTTTATTTCTTTCTGCCTTCTGAATTGGAGTCTCAGCCGATTGTTTGTGTGTATGGGCACACAGACAGTTTCCGAAGGATGTTATCACTGGCGATCTCACTGTATGTGGAAAGGTTACTTGTGATGGTATCCAGTCGATTGTTCGTGTGTATGGGCGCAGTTTCCGAAGGATATTTTCACTTGAATTCTACTGATACTTGTCCAATTGGTACGGGAGATTGTGGGGCGTTATGTCCACCACGCATGTCTTCGTGGACGGGCCCATTGTGAGGCTGGCATGCTACAGAATGTTGGTAAGTTGACTTGGCACACAAGATATCTTGTATTGATAGTGGTAGTGAAGATTTGTTTTGCTTGTCTAGATCAACCAAGCAGCGATGGAAAAAGTATGTGAACTTGATAGGGATGATTTGTTCTACTTGTTTAGATCAACCAGGCAGCGATGGAAGACATATGCGAACTTGATAACTCGTCTGGGTCAACTGAGCAGCGACAGATCGAGATGTGAGATGGTTAGGGGAATTGAGCCCCGTGAAGCCAATTGTTATGGTTGTAGTGAGGACGGCTCCCTTGTGGAACTCCTTGGCTGCAAATCCCTAAATTGAGTAGGACGTCTCCTGTGTGGAACTCCTTGGGCATAGATCCCTAAACTGTGATGGGCGTTCCCTAGTGGACTCCTTCGATACTTTGAAAATAGCTACGAGAATTGAGCCCGGGTAGGTTGAAAGTCTTATGGAACTGCGCCGTACAACGTGGGATTTATGAGAGTAGTATTTAGCTGTAGGTAAAATGAATACCCTATAATAGTGATTACATGATATAAAAGTGTCGTCCAACCGTAGTAAAATAGATGCCAAGGTAACTTGGAACTGGCCGGTCATCGGATTACTACATTAGATTGCATTCATGTTGTGTGTTGCATCACTTGTATTGAGCGTTTCCAAATGCATTTACATTCCTTTAATTAATTGCTGAGTGTGTTTTTATATGTTTTATGAGTGATAATGACTGTTTAGTTATATTATATGATTTTGTGATATGTATCATGATGTTGCTGTTATATTATTCTGGATTATGGGACTAATCCATGAGGATGGATGAGAGAGTTGGTTCTTATATGGGCATTCCATGCTCACTGTAACGTTTTATGTTGCAGGTTGAGGTGACGTGAGAGGCGATCATGGACTTGGACTTGATATGCTGATTTAGTTATTCTGTTTTGTTGGATCTAAACTGATGTAATAGGATTAAATTTCAGTTTATTTGTTTATTGGGATTTGGGCTCTTCTGAAGCCGTATTTAAAAAACTATTGGTTAGCTTCCGCACTCTGATTGGTTTAATGAAAGTATTTAGACTTTTATTATTGTTGTTTTATTGGTTATCCGCGTTGCACGGTAGGTAACCCAAAGGTCACACCTTGTGATCCGTGCCGCCGACTTAGGGATTCAGGCACTGGGATCCGGGGCGTGACACACTTGGCCTAACTACCCTTGCATACTTGCATCATATCATACAAAATGATGCATCATTTCACATCATACAACACAATGCACTGCATCATATCGCATCAAACAATGCATCACTTCACATTATACACCTTACTACACTGCATGCACATTCACCATACATGATGCATGTCTTTCATTATATGTGGAGCTGGAATATGAATTGATTGTGTGATACATTGCTGGATGTTATAAAAGAGAAGTATGTGCATCGAGCCATGGGCATTGATTCTGAATTATGATAAGCATGATGTTGAACTTGAGATTATGAAATTATGTATGATTGTATAGAAGGTATTTAAATTAGAATATAAGCCTGATAAGGGCATTGTGAATGAATTATATATGTGTAATTGTGAAAGTTGCATGAATGAATTTTTTTCTTATATGCCTATGAAAGTATCTACTGTCGTTCTATGGAGTTTTGCTACTGAGCTCCCAAGCTCACCCCTATTATGAAACAGGTGAATACCTTGAATGAAGTGGACCTTAGCTGGATGGACTTTGGAGTTGGCTTATGTTTTATGAACTATGTTTTATTTTCACTTTTGACCCCATGGGGGCAGTATTGTTGTAATGATGTTGTTGGTTATCTTGTGATGATACTTGTTAAGGTTTTAAATTTATTAGACTTTCGCTGGTTTGTTTAGTTATGCTCTGTGGAACCATAGAATTGGTTTGTATATTTTGGTTTGACAACCGCATCCATTATGTGGATCCGAAGGTCAATCCCTTGAAATCCTTGAGATTCCATATCTTGGATTCCGGGACGCGACACCGTACCATCGGTCCATACTAGGAATGGTGAGGATCGGTCCGATCCGATCCCAAGACACGATGTAATAGTTGTATCATGAGGCTTTGGATCAGACCAGTACAACCGATATTGATACGACCTGCCGGTACAACCAATCCATTTGTTTTTAATTTATCCAGAACAATATTGTTCTGGACCGGTCTGGAAAAAAAATGGGTGATCCATTTTTGTACCTGATATGGATAGGGATTGGCCGGGACCATTCTGATCCTCGATCCCGAGGCTTTAAACCTTGACTGGCATTTCTAAAACCCTAAAAGAACTAATGAACTTGAAACTGGCTTCTACCATAACCGGTGACAGCTTGAGACAGGTGTCAATCTCACCTAGGTCGTCATTGGTTAAGTTAGAAGCCAGTTTCAGGTTCATTAGGTCTCTTAGGGTTTTAGAAATGTTAGCTACCCTTTTTAGTGGGTCCCGGCTAGGACATGTCAACCTCTATGCAAGATAGGGGTGCAACTTGGGTCGGTTAAACCTGAAACCGAACCGATCCAAACCAACTTTGGTTCTGTTCAATTTGGGTTTCTATATATGTCAATCTAATTTTTGTATATGTACACATAATTCGATTTAAATCAGGTCAGTATTGTTCGGTTTCTAATTATATATACTAGAGTCGGGTTTTGATTTGGTTCGGTTTAACCGCGGCTTCAACCCAAAGAAAAACCAATCTAAATTCTGTTTTATAATTTCAAAATAAAAATCGAACCTAATATCTAGAAAACCCAAACCAAACCAAACAAAACTCAAGTTGGTTTGGATCAGTTCGGTTTCGGGTTTAACCGATCCAAATTGCACCCCTAACTTGCATAGTGGTTGACACATATCCTGGGTGGGACCCACTAGAAAGGGTGGCTGAAATTTCTAAAACCTTAAGAGATCTAATGAACCTAAAACTGGCTTTTAACTTAACCGGTGACGACCTGGGTGAGGTTGACACCTATCCCAAACCGTCACCGGTTATTGTAGAAGTCAGTTTCAAGTTCCCTAGTTCTCTTAGGGTTTTAGAAATGTCAGTCAAGGTTAAAAGCCTCGTGATCAGTCCCGACCGATCCCTATCCGGATCTGGTACAAAAATGGATAGCCCAGTTAAAAAAAAAAATTGGATCGGTTGTACCGACTGGTCCGTATCAGTACCGGTTGGATTGATCCGATCCAAAGCCTCATGATACAACTATTGTATTGTGGCTTGGGATCGGATTGGTCCTGGCCATTCTTGGTATGGACCGAATCTGTCCGATCCTTGAAACGTTGATGTCAGTCACCCTTTTTAGTGGGTCCCCTCTGGGACAGATGTGTACCTTATATGAGGTTCACACAAGTTTCACATAGTCCAAGTTCACAGAAGATGTGCATTCAGTCTTTGGCACCGTGCAAGTTAAGTGTGCAACTTGGGTCGGTTAAACTCGAAATCGAACCAATCCAAACCGATTTCAGTTTGGTTTGGGTTTCTAGATGTTTGGTTCGGTTTTGATTTTGAAATTAAAAACCCGAATTTAGATTGGTTTCGTTTTGGGTTGAAGCCTCGGCTAAACCAAACCCAATCAAAACCTAAACTCTAGTATATATAATTCTAAACCGAATAATACCAAACCAATTATGTGTGTATATAATGTAATTCTAAAAAATACATTATTAACCCGACTCAAAGCAAATCTAAACTGCAATTTGGGTTGGGTTGATTTGGGTTTAGGGTTTTGCATTTCAATTCAGTTTGATTTTTGGATTGGAAAGTTCAGTTGTTAATTCAGTTCGGTTCGATTTGATTTTTGGGTTTTACCAATGTCGGTTCGATCTTGAGTTAGTGTCATGAATCCAAACCAAACCAAACGAGTTGCACCCCCTGATGCAAGTACACGTTAAAGAAAAGATTTCTTCAAAAGAAAAGGGAATAGAGAAAAGGGGTGTTACCCTCAAAACTGCTTGAATCAAAAGCATCCCATCAGCCACGAGTACATCAAGGCTTTTTTATTATTATTATTATTCGTTTATTTTTTATATAGATTTTATTTTTATTTTTAGTAAAAAAAGAAAATTCAAAGAAAATTGAGGGTAAAATCGTAAATCAAAATCTTTATTTAAAAAAACCTTAAATACTGTGCAGGATGCTTGCGCGAATCCAAATCCATACCAACGGCTGTTATCTTCGCCATATCAGAGTTCCGCTACAATTGTAGCGGAACGGGGTTCGCTCGATCACGATTCATTAAGAGTAGGAAGTCTTGAGCCGTTCATTTTGAGACATCGTTGACTTAAAAAACATCTTGACTTTCGTTCTGCTAACTTGCGCAGAAAGCTTAAAAAACTCCGATCTCAGGTGCCATTCGCGTACGAGCCGTTATCGCACGTGTAGAGCTTTTAAAACTTCCAACGGACGTGAAGCTAGTCAGAGAAAAAGGGCAATAGCAGGACTCGTTTAGTATGCCCTAGATTTTGCAGAGAGAGAGAGAGAGAGAGAGAGAGAGAGAGGCTTTTGAGTTCGTTTTTAAAAGGTTCGCAGTTTCGCGCGTAAATGGAATCAGAAGGTGGCCGTTGGAAAGACCTAATTGTTCAGAAACGTTAGTTTTCTTTTACTAAATTTTGAATATCTGTTTATTTGGTTTGTGTTGTTGCTCTAAGGGAAACGAGCCTCTTCGAATCCCTCGGCTACGTTTGCTTCTCGTATGAGCAAAAGAGAGAAGCTTCATGAAGAGCTGCGAAGCATTGAAAAGCAGGTAATTTCTTCCTTCAAACCATTTTTCTTTGTTTCTAAGGGCAATAAGTGCCACGGTGGAAGTTTATCTCAACTTGATCTGAGTAGTTGAATAGGTTTCCACATTGATTAATGTTATTGTATAGCTTGGTTCAGTCTCTTCAGTTTCATTTGTTAGGGTTTTCAAGTTCTTAAATTAGTTTTTTGTGGTGCTTGATCAAGGTTCTGTGAATTTTAAGAAGCAGTGTTAGCCTCCCTTGGTCAAGTGGAACTTAATAAAGTATCAATTTTTTGATATAACTTAGATTTTCATTTTTATTATTATTATTATTATTATTATTATTATTATTATTATTATTATTATTATTATTATTATTTATTTATTTATTTTTAAATCTGATGTCTCCAAAGAGACAATAAAGCTTAGATAATGATTATACTTTTCTGTAATTCTGGTTTGGTTTGATGGAGAGAATAAAAATATCTATTTTCATTGATTTGTAATTGTGTAGCTACATATTTTATTTTTACTTTTTCGTCTTTTTGATTAGATTCATTGTTGAGGTGTTAACCCTGGGTTCTCCAATTTTGGCCAGGTTATTACTAGGGGTATTTTCGTATTTTACCTTTCTGTAATGTGGTTATAATCTTAAATCGTTTAAGCTGCGTTTGGATACCAAGAAAATGGGAGAAAGTCGTTGAGAAAGAAAAAAATGTGAAAAAAATGAGAAAAAAAAGTGAAAATAACTTTCTTGTTGCTGTTTGGATGTTGCAAGAAAATTGCATGACTATTAATGAAAATCATGTAATTGTGCGTTTGGTTAGCAAGAAAATCATAAGAATCTTGAACGTAATTTCCAAATTTGCCCTTATACCATAAACCATATTTTTGCTCTGTAAAATATTTATTTAGCATATTAAGCCTAAAAAATATTATTATAATGACATATAATCACATAAAAAGTTTATATCACATGTGGGACCCATAATAGAGTCAAATTTTGATTAATTTTATAATTTTTACTATCTAAAAGTAAATATAGTTATTAAAAATAACAAATAAAACCACAATACATAAATCTTCTCAGCACCCTACCCCACATGCATGTTGTCCAAACCTAAAAAAGTGATGCATAAAATCAATAAAAAGTTAAACTAATTAAGACAAACCTAAAAAAGATCCTTCAACCCAAATAGCAAGAAACCAATTACAAGCATTCAAACATAAGTTTGTAAGGCCTACAACATAAATCTAATGTTATCAAATTACAATGTCCAAAAGTTCATAGAACAAACAACAATCCAACAGCAAGAGCATGTTCAAGCCTACTACCAACAGAAAATATCCAATCTCACTACCAACATACTATCATGAATACTTTAGCCTTGACTCTATCAGCAAGGAGAAGCTCCAGAACATACGCCAATATGTCATCAGTTATGTCCTCAAGCTTTTGCAAGGCCTGATATAATGTTGCAGGGTCCACATCACCCTTCCGCTCTTTTGCAGCAGTTTTCTTCTCGATTGCTTCAACTACTCTATTCATACTTTTAGCGACCTCAGACATGGTCTCCATATATGCTTCAACATTTCTTGTACGTTTCCCATGTTGTCTACGAGGAAGACGTGTGGAGGTAGCACTTCTATTACTAGTGGTTGGCACTTGTGTACTGCTTTCTAACATATTTGGGTTAACTTCACGTGTCCGTGTAGCAATATCATCTCCATAAGATTGGTCATCCAACCCTGGACAAGTCTAACTTGCGGGCTAATGTCCTCCATGCTTATTCCAGCTTGTCGTCTAGCAATAATATTTGGACCTCCTGAACACCAATTACCAGAGGTTGCATCATTTCCACAAATAATTTTCAGCTCCTCCATTATAAGTACTGGCTTGTACCTCAGATTCTTAACTTTTGGATGCGCCTGTCATATTTCAAAATTAACAATTCATATACAGTACATTAATCTGCATATAGGCTTTAAAAGACTAAATTTAGGTTTACCGCAATATATGTCTCCCATACACTGTCAAGACATTCCACCATCTTTGTGGAAGAATTCCATGAGAAACCACTTTGATCCAACATATCTTCAATTTGACGAAATGTTTCCTTGATTGTCGTCATTTTATTGACAATATTTTCTTTCATCACATGAATGTTGAACTCGGTAGATATCATACTTGCAACTTGCACATATGCCGTCTCTTTAAATCCTTTGTCACATTTAAGGCCTTCATTTGCTTTTTGTAGAAGTCCCAAAACATGTTATTTCTTCCCTTCCTTTTCTCTAGTCCAACATTTATTGAGGTCTCAAATTGAGCCATTCTTGGAACTTGTGAATATTAATAAATTTACTTCTCAAACGAAACACATAAACTTGACAATGAAAAAACAATTCATAACATAATAACTATTGAAATGTATAAACTCCAACACAAGTATAAATGGTTCAAAAACTAAAAAACTACTTTCAAATATTACAACACATTCACAAAAAACATACAACTAAAGTTCTACTGTCCATTCCTATTGTAGTCCTCCCACATTGTATTCATTATCTCTACTCTAATTCTTTTTCTCTCCCTTCCATTATTGATTCTGGAAAGCTGTGGCTCAAGATCTTGTACAGGTGGGTTTCTTTGGTGCTCCAGTTCCCTGTCAACATCATGCAAAAATGGGATCATCCTCTATCACTCCTCTAATGTGGTTATGAACTATGCAACATGCTATCACCACCAGTGTATACAATGTCGGCGACATGTCGCCAATTCCGAGGTGGGCGACACGAAATCAGGGTGCAAATCGTTTTACCTTGATTTCGGCGACATGTCGGGGACATAGGAGAGATTTTTCAATTTTTTTCAATTTTTTTAAAAATTAAAAGAAAATGTTACATATTTTTTACATTTTGTAGATGTATTATGATGTATTTATACACTACTTAGGGTTGTTTAAAACTTGGGTGGAAAACCCATAAAAAATCCCACATTTACCAATATTTCCTTTTTCTCCCTCATAGATATGGCACTTGCTTTCTAGTTTTATATATCTTTTAATCGTCTTACATTCACTTTTAGTTTGGCTTAATTAGATGTAGCATATTTTTTTCAGCTTACAGGCCCGACAACGTGTAAGTTAACCCCCTCAAGTAAGGACTTTTAATGTGTATGCATTTTTTTGTTTTTGCATTTTTTTGATGTATTTGGATGCATTTAGGTCTTAATTAGACATGTTTAAAGTTTGGGACAAAAATCCATAGTTTCCCCACATTTCTCCGACATTTCCCCTTTTTTTACACCATGTCGCTGACATGTCGCCAATGTCACCTAGCGACATGCCGGACGACATCGACATGGCGAACCTTGATTACCACATCAACTTGGGTTTCCCAGGAGAACATTGCCTCTTCTCCTAAGATACTAAAACATTTCTTTAACACACCAAATGCACGTTCAATTGCATTTCGAAGTGATGAGTGTCTATGATTGAATAACTCTTGTTTAGGTGTAGGAGTCCGTCCCCTGATTTCAATCAAGTGATATCGTGTATTTCAGAAAGGTGCTATGAAATTCCGGAATAGTGGATATCCCGCATCAACAAGATAATATTTACCTACGACAAGAAAAATAGTTTAAGTAACTTATAAATTATGCTAGTTATATAACTACTTGATATAATAAGATACTTGCAGGGCACACAATCTTATAACCCCCTATTGAGAGCACATTCCAATATTCTCGAATCAGAGGTAGATCCCTCCAATCTGGATATCACATAAGTGAACTTTAAGTCAAATGAACACGCAACCATCACATTTTGTGATGGCCACAACTTCCTCCCCCGAAAACGTGGTAAGTACTCCTCTGATACTTAACAGGGATGTGTGTACCATCAATTGCACCCACACAATCCTGAAAAATGTAAGATATTTATTTTAATATCCTATACATGAATTAAAACTTTACATTCATATAAATGCGTTTTTTTATACCTTGAAATACGGCCACATCCTTGGATTGTCTTGTATTTCTTTTGGTGTCTCAGGATCGGTAGGCTTTATAAAATCAGCATGCATTCCAATTATTGTATGTATGACAACATTAAAATATCGACTAATTGTCTCCCCGGAACGTCGGAAGTAGGTCTTACATGTACGATTTTTGACATTATGTGCAACTATATGTAAGAACATTGATATTTGTTCTTCTACAATGACATGCACAGTGTCGTGAAGCCTACCAGTAGCTCTAAGAACTTACACAAATCTATCAAAAGTATTTATGTTCATTCGATGATTATTAAAACAATCTTCATCATTTTGCATTAAGTCTTGAATGAATTGCCTACTAGTTAAATAACGATTACGTGTTGGTTTTCTATCAAAATGCTATAGATAGTATGCTCCACAGACTCCCAGGACTGATACTCCACAAGTAATAGCCATATAACCTAGGTTGATGTCATCACTCTCACAATCGTTATTAGAATCCATCTATAATTTTAAAACAATGTTAGTATAATACATTAATTATATTATACACATTAATAAGTAGACTATAAACTGCCGATATACAGCAGAGAAGCAATATATATCTATTAGTCCCTTTTCCTGTTCTTTGTTTCATGGTCCAAGCAATATATAAACCTCATTATTTTGTATATATCTATTTGCACCTCAACACTCAAATATTGGAAACTAGTACAAATTGTTTTATCCATATATAAACTTATCCAATGAGTGTTTATCCATAAGATGCCATTAACATAGAAATAAGAACTAATAAAGCAAAATATCCAATTCTTATAATCCCATGTGGCCTCTTCTGAAAATAAATAAATAAAAGCATCTTTATTTTCCACTTCCAAGCATCATAATTGGCTAACGTTCTGTTGATCGAAATCAAGCAATAATAATAAATACACATTAAAAACAAGATCAAAACAATAGTCTCTTCATTACAAGTAATACTACAAAGTTAATCAGATTATAGGACTAAAATTACATTTCATTTCTTTCACAGAAAATCCAATTAAACTATTTATAAAAAAAAGGTCCTATATAAAAACCATGTATATTTATATGAAAAAGAATTATCCTATTGTCACTTAGCTTATATTCCTCCTTAGTATACTCTCTTCATTACAAGTAAAATTACAAAGTTAATTAGATTAAGGACTAGGTCTTTGTTAGTTTGAGACTTTAGATGATAAAGATTGCATCTTCAAATTGCATAAAAGGCTTCAAAATAGAACAAAATATTAACTTCTTATGGACTGTCACTATTATCTATAATATGGGAAACTTTTCTTTGTGTTTGTTTCAAGACGAGGGATTGTTGATGTTGTTGTCTTATTAAGACAGAGTACATAGAAGAGAGGCTGACTAGGGGAAGCCAACCTCCCTCCCTTTTGAGAGGCATTTAATGCGACCTGCTGAAAACCCTAGATATTATAAGATCATGATCGGATCCTTAGCAATACAATTGCTGTGTTTCAGTTCCCCTACAGAGACTGAGAGGGAAAAAAGAAAAACCCTTGAAAAGTTTCAGTGAAAAATAAAGATGTAAGCTTGCTATGGGAAATGGGATTTGTAGGGAAGAGCAAAGATGGAATTCTCACACTAACAGATCCTAAATCAAACATAGAAAACCCATCTAAATTTCAGACCAAGAAATTGAAAAGAAACTAGAATTCATGTTGCATCATTAGAACCTACAACTAAAATGTGAAATGCTAACTAAGCAAGAAAGAGATGGACCACCAACAAGGGCCGTTGATACACTACCATATCCCATTAGTCCTTCTATTTTTGTCTCATCTCCATGGCTTTTCTTACACTCAAAATAGAACACTGTATATACAACTAACCAAAAAATCTCAACTAGACAGAGTATAAATAATTTAACCAGCATGATAAACAATCGAATTTCGTATATTTGGTTCTTTGTTAAGTTCAATCCAGGTAAAATGGCACAGATAAGCAGCATAAAAATAAGGTTGATAACAAAACCATGAAGCTTTCTTCCGTTAGAAAGCTCTTCAGCTTTTCCAAGTGCCTTCATTCCATGAAAACTAGATTCTGCTACTGAAATCACAAAACCTAACACCCAAACTGTACCCAAGTATAGATTCTGTTCAATGTGATTGCTGCAGGTAAAAGACAAACCATTGCTTAACTTTGATCAGAGGTATTGTCCTGGGAATCCAAGGATGGTGTGATCAAAATTTGACTCTGCTATAGAAATGGTACAGAGTTCAAACTTAGACTGTGCTGATTGATCATGGATAACTTTTTTGGTACATGGTTGTTACTAGTATTAGCATTTGATCTTGTCTGTCAAGCTGCTCTTATCATCCACGGACCAGATTATTCTGTAACTATTTCTGCTGTGATTAAAATGTGATAAATCTGTTGCACTAGTTTTGTTTAAATTTCACCGTGAGCAAATCGACTACAATAAATAACGATTTCTTCAGGACTCATATCTTCATGCAAACCCTATCTTGATTAAAATTTTAAAATATAAACAAAATTCATTGAGCATATCCAAATGATTTCAACAATCGATCTTGAACTAAAGAATATAAAAGACAAAAACCTTAAAATAAAATCCAGATCAAACAAAACAAAAGCCACCAAATCAGAAAATCATCTATTAACTCCACATCACACATAAAAGTACTTCAAAGCCGACAATCTTCATGTCAAATATGCATAAATTCCTCGCAATTCATCTACTTTATATCAACAGATCTATCGATCAAGATGAGCAGATGTTCCAGACGAAATCAAAAAAGAAGAACTGATGACATCGAAGAAATCGAACAAAAATAGGGTTAAATGTAGCTTCCAAGTCTAAAATCTTGATTAATTCTTACTGGATCCGATGAAAATGATCGGGGAGATTATGCAAAAACTAGCTGGAGAAGGATCCATTGAAGACGATTTGGGAGATTACGCAGAAATATCTGATGGAGAAGAAGAATTTACCAAAACAAATTTGGGAGAGAAAAGAGGCAGAAATACAAGAATATTCAAAATCTTCTTCAAAGTTTTGAATGAATCAGCTGCTCGTGCTTAGAGGAAGAGAAGTGAGATGGGGTTGGAGATTATGCAGAAGTATCTAGGGTAGTTTTGGAAGACTAATATTATAGAATTCTCACAACGCAAAATCCCGTGGATTTGGCCGGAATTGTTTTTTTGCTTTTTTGATCATTCTTTTTCTCAAGAAAGTTGTGGGGCCCACTAATTTTTTTTTTCCCATTTTCTCGCTATCCAAATGCACATAGGAAAAAGAAAATTGTACTTTCTTATTCCTTTCTCACACTTCAGCATTAAGGTTGTGTGATTGATGGTTTCTGTGAGTGGAGAGGTGTGTGAGAGAGATCTCTATAACCCCTGTTCTTATTCTTGATTATAGTGGATTTTCTATTGCTTCGTGGTTTTTTCCCCAAGGATTTTCCATATAAATCATTGTGTCTTGCTCTTGATTTAGTTTCGGTTTATTTTCTCTTTTGTTATTGTTTGTGGGTTGTTCTTAACAACTGGTATCAGAGTACTCAGGTTCGAGTGAGAACATGGTGGAAGAAGGCAATGTTAAAATCAAGAAGTTCAATGGCATGAACTTTGGATTCTGGAAGATGCGGATGGAGGACTGCCTGTACCAGGAAGATCTTTATCTTCCTTTAGGAGGAAAGAAGCCCGCGAATATGGAACAGGCTGAGTGGGAGTTGCTAGACAGCAAAGCTCTTGAGACGATTCGGCTTTCACTTGCAGCATCTGTAGCTTTCACTTTTTCTAAGGAGAAGACGACTGCAGATTTGATGTCAGCTTTGGTGAGAGTGTATGAGAAACCTTCATTGTCGAATAAAGTTTTCTTAATGAAGAAGTTATTCAATATGAGGATGGCTGATGGTGGAACTGTGACTAAGCATCTGAACGATTTCAGTACAGTCACAAGTCAGTTGGAATCCATGGGTATTAGATTCGATGATGAAATCAGGGCTCTTCTGATTTTATTTGGTTTGCCTGCAGTTGGGATGTTCTCGTGATGACTGTGAATATCTCTTTAGGTATCCTGCCTTAAACTTTAACAATGTAGTGGGAGTTCGTCTAACTGAAGAATCTCGCAGAAAATATGGTCTTCAGGTGAAACATCAGGTAATGCTCTGAATGTTGAAGTTAGAGGGAGAAAGGCAGAAAGAAGAAACAAAAAGAACGGAGTCCTGTGACATCGTTGGAAAGGGTGATGTTCAGGTTAACTTGTCAAGCGGGACAGTGTTAAATCTAAAAAGTGTGAGACATGTGCTCAGACTGGCTAGAAATATGATTTCAGTAAGCCAGTTATCAGATTTGGGATTTATGACAACATTCCATAGTGATTTGTGGAAGATCACTAAAGGGGCTTTGGTGGTTGCTCGTGGTAAAATGCATGGGACTTTGTATGTGACTACAGGAACCAACAATACCATTGGGGTGGTATCTTCTGGAGTTGATACAAAGACATGACATTGTAGACTCGGACATATGAGCCAAAAGGGGATGTGCTCAAAAGGCAAGCTTGAAGGGCCGAAATCAATTGATTTAGACTTACGTGAAGACTGCGTTGTCGGAGAACAGAAGAAGTCTTTTTCTCAAAAGCTGGAAGGAGTTGTCGGAGAACAGAAGAAGTCTTTTTCTCAAAAGCTGGAAGGACCCGGAAAGCATAAAAGTTTGAATTGGTTCACATGGATGTGTGGGGATCAGTCAAAGTACCTTCTCTCGATGACTCGCTTTATTTCGTCTCTTTTATTGATGATGCTAAGAGAGAGAGAGAGAGAGAGAGAGAGAGAGAGAGTGTTCATCAAGAACCATCTAGTTGGGCCTGGATGTGGGTCATTATTTTTCCATAAAAATGATTTAAATTTCTTCTAGATAAGTTGTTAAGATGTTTGAAGCACTGTTTGATTGTATATTTAATAAATTGTTCATTGATTAAATTGATTTAAGTCGAGGTGTTCAAGTGAGTCATGTGTAGTTTGTAAGTATGGTTTACAGAATTGTGTAAACTGCATGTGAAATGCGATTGATGTATACTTTACATGATGCAGTTCAAGACACAAATTAGATGTATTATATATAAATGCCATGCCTCTTTTCCGATTTTTTATTTTTTGAAGTTCTTTTTTTCCGATTTTTTTAATTGCCTAAATAGGTATCACATGTTATTGGCCGATATTTATTGTTATTGGCAGTGACCGATACTGATACCATATATGATATCTGAAACCATGTCTTTCTTTTTTCTCAAAGCATATCAATGATAGTTGTTGTTCATGATAAATTGAAATTCATCCTTATGCCGCTTAAACATCTCTATAGGAGGAGATTTCAATGGTGTTCTTATATTTGTAATAGGATGTTGTTTGACCTCCATCTTCTGTTTTCTAGATGCTGAATAGAAAAAATAATTTCACTGAACTATATTATCTCTCATAGTAAGCAGTCACTTAAGGTAACATTTAACTTGGTTTGATATATAATCATTTATCAGATATATAAGGATTAACTGACTGTAAATTATGGTCCACAGATTGAGGATAGAGAATCTCTGTCTTTTACAAAGCTTACCTTAGTGTAGCAGTTTGCTTGATGGTTCCTTACAATGCAAGAAAGCTACAATTTTATCTGTTCTATTTTCCTCTTTTTGATTAGATTCTTAACTTGACTGAGCCAATCCCAATCTAAAATTGTACATTTTCTTCAGCATTAATCTATTTATCATTGGATAATTTGATGATTCTATTAATTTGGGATTACCTTATATATGTAATAGTTTTTTTTTTCAATCTTGAATAATTGGAGTTGAGCTATGTCACAAGTTTTTACTTTATTTTATTTATTTATTTTTATTTTTATTTTTATTTTTAATGGAGCCTAGGTTTTGATTAATTCCAGGTTTACGATGTAGAGACAAGTTATTTACAAGATTCTAGCCTATATGGGAATGTGCTTAAAGGTTTTGAAGGATTTTTCTCTTCATCCAAGAGCACTACTAAGGATTTTTATTTTTATTTTTAATGGAGCCTAGGTTTTGATTAATTCCAGGTTTACAATGTAGAGACAATGATTTTTCTCTTCATACAAGATTCTATTAATTTGGGATGACCTTTTATTTGATGTATCTAGTTAAGATCCCTTCTCTCTTTTTTGATACTTGCACAATCACATTTGGGTTTATCTGCCCAAGATTTTGTTGTTGAGAGAAAAATCTGTAACATTGCATTTTTATAGATCTATACTCTTCAAGACAAGTAGTTAGACACATTAAAAAAAATTTATTTAGACACATAGGTTTCTTTTGCTGACTTGTTTTTTGCATTTAAAAATATTAAAAGAAACTATGCAAGGGGTACTTGTATGCTAATTATTCTGCTCCTAGCATGGCTAAATAATTACGTAATATTTTAGGGAAAAGAACCTGCTGGATAAATTAACTTGTGCACAAACTCTCTTCCAGAACTAAATTTCATTATTATAACACATATTTCTATTTTTCATAGCACACCAAAGATGCATTGTGTCCATGATACTTTGAAATGTTTCTTATTGATGCTTTAACTTCCATACAGGCAAAGACGAAATAATGTTTTTTCGTGTTATTGTGAATACATGGTATTTCTTGTTGTTGTGATTTTAGGTAAGCAGAATGACCTTCATTTGACCATGTTAGCTCTCATAGCAACAGTTCTATTTCCATGGCTTTGAGTATTAGTTGATAATGTGTATCCATTAAGACATATTGCTAGGGACCTATGCTAGATACCATAGTGCATCATGATTTATGTAATCTTGGTCTGGTTTCGATCAGTATCAGGCACTACTGATACATATCAATATTGGCCAATAATATGTATTAGTTTCAGTAAATACTGTGTAATTCAGGATTTATGATAATCTTGATTAGACAGAATTGTTTATCTTCACTTCTGCGCTTCCTACAGTCTCCTACTCACACTCATTTCTGTTTTTTTTTTTTATTTTTTTTTCACATTCCCTTTTGAAATCAATGATTATAAGTTCAAACCAAAGCCTTTTTTTCAACTTGGGTATGTATTTCAGGGTTCCTTTTTTTCTTTTTTCCTTTTCTCATTAGCTTAGAAAAACCCTTTCACCTATCCTATGTTTTTGCCATTCCTTCTTTAAACCAATCATCCATAGCTTCTTCATCAAGAACCATCAAGTTGGGCCTGGATGTGGGGGTTTTCAACAAAAAAGTTTGAAAGATCATTATTCTTCCATAAAAATGATTTAAATTGCTTCTAGATAAGTTGTTAAGATGTTTGAAGCACTGTTTGATTGTTATGGTGTATTTAATTAAATTGTTCATTGATTAAATTGATTTAAGTCGAGGTGTTCAAGCGAGTCATGTGTAGTTTGTAAGTATGGTTTGCAGAATTGTTTAAACTGCATGTGGAATGCAATTGATGTATACTTTACATGATGCAGTTCAATACACAAGTTAGATGTATTATATATAAATGCCATGCCTCTTTTAGGATATTTTTTTTGTTGAAGTTTTTTTTCCGATTTTTTTAATTGCCTAAATAGGTATCACATGGTATTGGCCGATATTTATTGTTATTGGCAGTGACCGATACTGATACCATATACGATATCTGAAACCATGTCTTTCTTTTTTCTCAAAGCATATCAATGATAGTTGTTGTTCATGATAAATTGAAATTCATCCTTATGCCGCTTAAACATCTCTATAGGAGGAGATTTCAATGGTGTTCTTATATTTGTAATAGGATGTTGTTTGACCTCCATCTTCTGTTTTCTAGATGCAGAAAATAAAAAATAATCTCAATGAACTATATTCTTTCTCATATTAAGCAGTCACTTAAGGTAACATTTAACTTGGTTTGATATATAAGAACCAATAATCATTTATCAGATATATAAGGATTGACTGACTGTAAATTACGGTCCACAGATTGAGATAGGGAATCTGTCTTTTACAAAGCATACCTTAGTGTAGCAGTTTGCTTGATGGTTCCTTACAATGCAAGAAAGCTGTTGAAGTTGAAGGAACATCCTGTAACTTCTAAATTCTTAACATCCATCTTCTTGATGCATCACTTAGCTTAGGATGTGTATGATTATCTAACTTGGACGAAACATTTATCTCCTTCAGAAGCTTGGATTTGTTAGTTGCGTTTGGGTGCGAGATTCAAAAGTGATTGAGCTGGATTTCTTTTGGTATTAGTTGTAGATAACAAAACTTCTTCAATAATTGTTCATGCAGCTTAAAGTCGTCAAGGAAGTTACAGCCTGAAGATAGGCTCTTCTCATTATCTTCAGTCACCTCACCTGCAGTATGGTTCCTACATCGCTTAAATTTTAGTAATTGCTGCATCAGCATGTTTAGTAGTAATGGCACTTTCAGCCATTCTCTCTCATTTTGCTTTCCATTTTCTAATTCCATTTCTTCTCAAAGTTTTTTATTTTATTAATAATGAGATTATATTAAGAGAGAACAAAAAAACATACATGAAGATAGCTCCTCAAATGGGCAAACCTAGGGAAACCGGAAAGGGAAGGTAAAAAGTCATAATGCGACAACAATAGGCCACAATATCAGCTAGGACATTGGCTGACCTTAGCACATGGGAGTTCAAGGTGTTTAGGTATGCTACATGGACTTGGGTGCAGCCGTGCAGGTGGTGGGTGTGGGTGTGTGTCTAGGTGTCAGATTTGTCCCTGTATCATAGGATGCGTGGACTTGGCCCATATACTATATATTTTGGTACTAGCTATACACAATATCAATTTCTACACATTTAGAACTTGATAGCTAAGTATATAATGAAGATAGAGGGGGCATCTGTTTAGAATATAGGAAATGTATGTTGTAAACCAGACACAGCTCTGAAGGATCCCACATGAATCCCATACCCATGTTGTGTCATGTCAACACAGGTACTTTGTGATGAATAGAAAGTTCCATAAAACCTAGGGGTTTAGCCTCCTAGCTAATGAGCAAGCCAAGTGCAGTAAGTGGACCAGTCTCCCAGAGCACTCCTATGGGTCAGCAAGCCAAGAAATCATCATAGATGAGTCTCCCTCCACTTCTAGAGACATGAATCCGTGAGATCTAGCCTCCCTTGACCTCATAAATAAAGCACAAATCTCGGCCATGATTGCATTTCCCTCCCCTATTATGGTAGAAAATGCATGAAGAATACAACCGATATGGTCCCTACAAATACCATTTATCCCTGATGGTGCTGGATTCCCCATCAAGGAACCATCAAACTTAAGCTTGATATAGTCCCCATCCTTGGGAGCAAGATATTACTGAACTACGAAGGTCGTCTGGCATTCTCATTTAAGTAATTCCCCGTGAGCTTATACATTGACACTTCAACTTTACTGCCAAAGTATGAGAAAATAAAATAACAGTCTACCTTCCTTGTACATGCAAACATTGTGTGCAATAAGGTTGAACCACATTCCGATGGGTTTCATTTAGGAGATATCTTTGTCAAAACCAACCTAATGTTGTGGGCTTGATCCTTGGAATTCATTTAGCTGATTAAGAAATGTAGAAACAGTTCAAAACTAGATACAAAATATCTGTCTATAGCTCAGGTTCAAAGTTTCACTCTCAAATTCAGAATGCACATTATGAAGAGCTAAACAAATTCTTTAATAGTTCATGAGAGTTCACAACTTCTCTTTTCTTCTTCACAATGACTACAGACCTGTTACAGAGGAGCACCAATATCTGATGACTGAAATAATTTTTAGGCTGTTTGGCACTGCTTAATTAAGTACTTATTTTAACTTTTAGCTTATGAAAGCACTTTTTTTTTTTTTGAGTTAAAAATGTGCTTGGTAATGTCAAATGGGTAAAGTTTTACCCATAAGCATCAGCAGAAGGCTACCCGTAAGGAGAAGCTGTTCTCCAACCATTAGTGAAAATTTTATAATAACCATTTTACCCCTAGACTTTTATAGGAGTTCCTATTATTTTATCCTTTTGTAAGAAGTTACATGCATAGGAAATTCTTATGACCAATTTACCCCAAGACTTTTACCCCTAAACTTTTATAATATCTATTATAATGAGCATTTTACCCTTATACTTTTATAGGAACATTTTTGTAATTACCATTTTATTAATACAAAAATACGAATCCTTTTGCTCACGTTTTTGTAAGAACTCCTTTTGTAAAGGTAATTCTTTATTAGACAAGCACTTATTTTTTCCTAAGCACTTAAATACATGTGTTTACGGAATGCCCTTTTAAATAATAACAATAATAAATGACTTATACAGTTGTTGGTAAGTGCTTTGATAGAATCACTTATCTACAAGTACTATCCATAAGCACAAGCAGTCCCAAACACAACCTGATATAGTGAACCAAGAATGAACTTACTTTAAAACAACTTGGCCAAATTGTCCCAGATAAATAGTCAAAAATTGCCTTTATTGTGTAAAATGAGAAGTGATAGCCAAATATAGTGGTTCCTGTTTTGTAAAACATAAAGATTTGATCCTTAATTTTCTTTCATGGGGAAATCATATAGGGTTAAGTTTGACATTGCAAGTACAACATTGAACACAAGGAATCTCTTCAATTTTTTCTGTTTCCAAAACCTTGATCTTTTCTTTTGAAAGTACAAAGAGCTTCCTCAAACTTCATTTGGACTAGAAAGCTAGGGGCAGAAGCCACTTTGGAGAAGAACTCAGGCTTCACCATCAAAGTTGGGGGGTTATAGCTGGATTCGAGGATTTTCAAATTGACTCCCTAACACTTAACCTTTTGGGCTCTTAACACACTGCATGCCTTAGAGCCTGATGTGTGTGTGTGCGTGCTCACGTGGATTAAGGCATTTTGAGATTAATTTCTTAATACGTGCTTTGGCCTAAACTCAGATATTTTCATTTTCTTTTTGGTTGATTCTGTTTGTGGGTGGGGGAGGGTACTAGGTGGACTGTATCTAAAGTCTAACATGAAGTTGGATGGTCATTTTCTTATTCTGGTGTATCATGGGGCTAACTTTTTTTTCTTTCATTTCAGGTTGATGAACATGTAGCCGGGCGAGATGGTGAGCCCATATTAGCATATCTACAATTAATTTTTTTCCTTGCCAATTTTTTGATTGCTTCTTGTTATATGTATTCACATAGATGGGAGATCGGATTTTGCTCAAGGTCGATCTAAGGGTGGAGGCACTCAGGCAAATGGACAGTAAGTGTGCCGTTGTCTGACCCTGCACATTTGAATTACTAATCAGATGTCCAAGCTTTCTTAACATTTTGTAAGAGCAGGATTATTTTTTCTTTTTTCCCTCCATTATTAAGAAAAGATTTCTTGTTGCCAAGAACCTTATATTGATGATGACATTACTACCCATAGTGGGTGTATACATAGGTGTCAAGTTGGATGTTTACATTCAGGTATATGTCTGTAAATGCAAATTTTGTTTCTCAGAGGAAAGCCAAAGATGGGAGGAAGAACAGCAGCAAGATGGAAAGAGATTTCGGTCCTCAAGTGAACCAGATCTTGATGATGAAGATGATCCTGAATTGAGCTTGAGATAACCAATTACATGAAAAAGCTGAGTAATCTTATCTTAGAATAAAAAAAAAATTTGTTTATTTTATGGTAGAAAACCCATTTTTCAATGATATGATGTGAGATGTGATCCTTAGGCTGCGTTTGGCCCGGCTTGTGCTTATGGATAAGCGCTCATTGGATAAGTTACTCAATGGGAGCACTTATCCACAACAACAATAAACTGCTTATTTGAAGAAAATAACGTTTGGTAAATACATTTATTT
>JAUPMG010072813.1:0-13110 GCA_031762675.1 Pachysandra terminalis
AATTAGCCATAATTAAACACAATTAATTATTAATTAGTTATTACTCAAGATTCAGGATATTATAATTATATCTAATACTGACTTACTGTAATTAGCTTCTATAATTCATACCTATCATTACTAATACCTGTATTTTAAATAACTAATCCAGGTGTCCCATGTAATTACTACCTTATGTGGTTTACCCTATCTAACTAATCTTTTAATTTTTTTTTTTTACTAAGGATTGCTTACTAATAAATAGGTTCGGGGTGCTTGTGAAAGGGAACTTCAAGGATCTTCTTGTATAGTGATTCGATATTTCCTTTCTACATCGTTTACTTAGAATCATTTCATGTGTATCCTTTCATTGAACAAACCTAATTATTAGTTAGCTATATTTTTTACATTCAGAAACTATATAGGTGGACATTTATATACACACATATATACTTACAAGTATAAGCTATATCATAATAATCATCTATTTATTATCTAATTAACTATGCTTAGTGATTATCCAGGTTGAGGTGACTACACTCAACCTCCTCAAATTCTCTCTTTAGCCACTCTCCTTTGTTGTCCCCCAAATGCCTCTCACTTCAGTCTTTCAATTTGAAATTAAATATCTTCTCCGATCTGTACTGCTTGGAGTAAAACTCTGACAATGCACCAATTATACCATCAGAAGATTCAAAACATTCTCCCCCTACTTTAATACGCACCATTTCATTTATGCCTTTTCTCCCATTTGCCATGGTATTACCGTCCCCCTCCTTCAACCAAGTCACCCTAGATTTTTGTTTCCAACTAATTTCTTCCATCTTCAAAACCCTTTCCAACTCCGCCTTTATGGATTTCACCCTACAATAAATAGTCCACCAAATCACACTCCCTAATACTTTTCTCACTAGCGAAACGGGTCACATTGAAATCACTAATCAAACCCCATGCACTGGCAAAATGTGACTGCAGATAACGAATCTCGTCCCAAAAAAATGACCTGTCTCTAACTCTATTTGGTCCATAAACCGCAGAGAGCCCACCCAAATTTATCCACAGCTCCAAAATTTTATAGACAAAGAGTATATACCCCTAACTACCTCACCACCTGACAACGAATCATTATCTCGCATGACGAAAATGCCTCTGGAAGTACCAACCGAAGGCAAAAACTCCCAACTCCAATTTCTGTCACCCCATAACCTCTTAATCAAACTCACGCTGAACGTCTCTTTCTTGGTTTCTAAGACAATCAGGATATCTAGTTTTACCCTTAGACACAAATCCTTGATGGCCCTCTTTTTTCCACCCGCCCCAAGCCTCTAATTTTCCAGTTTATTATCTTCATTGGGTACACTATAATCTCCCACATTCAAAGATTTTAAAACATTTGACTGCATCACTGACAACCACCACTTTACCCTCCCAATCCTGAACTTGACCTAGAACACACGAAGCAAATTGTACCACTCCTTCCCACTCACTCTCCTCACCGACTATGTCACTAAGACCCACAGAACCTGTTGCTCCACAAACGGCCTTAGCACCCACAAGGCTGACCTGATTGAGATCCACCCCCTACAAGCATGTTCCTTACTAAAAGTGATCTTATCCGTAAGCCAGGATTCGGTATAGGATTTACGATCCGATATCTGAATAACAGTGATCCTATCCGAAATCTAATCGGACTGAACTCGGATGTAAAGGGATTCGATCCAATAAGGATCCGATCTGATTATATATATAGCACCTAAAGCCCTAAAAAATATCATTAGACATTTGTTATTATCTCCAGACCATTTTTAAATATAATAATAATTAAATATTTAAATATTTAAAAACCTAAAGATAAAAAGACACTTTACAGGTTATCGGATCGGATCATGATATTCGAATCCCCAATCGAATTTGAATTCGAATCATCTATTTCATAATTCGTCGGATCTCTGATCGGATTTTCGGATTTCACTATCGGATTGGATTCGGATATGTTGCAATATTTTTGAATGCAATTGGAACCATCTGGCCTCGGAGCTTTATCTCTACTCAAATCCCACATTGCCGTTTTAATTTCTTCTTCCGTGAAGGGTCTTTCCAGCCACTGCGCTTGTGATTGATCCATTCTAGGCCCCTCAACATGATTTAAATCAAACTTGAATGATTTCTCTGATGAATAACCTCGAATAAAAAGACGAGAATGCCTGCTCAAAATCCTCGGCTCTATCCACCGTCCTCCCTTCCACCACCATATTATGGCTATGACTTCTCCTTTTTCTTCCATTAGCCACTTTATGGGAAAAACCAGTATTCCTATCTTCCTCTTTAAGCCAATTACCCTAGACTTTTGTCTCCAAAAAATCTCCTCTTGTTTCAAAAGAATACCGAACTCCTCCTTCACCCCAAGTCTAACCTCTCTGTCATTCAGATCAAGACCAACCTCAACCTCCTTTTTATCAAGTTCCTCAATATCACCCAACATCTTAACTTTTTTTTCCTTAATATCTCCAACCACTTCTTTATTCCATCCCTTAATTCTCTCCTTAACAAACTTCAAATGTTTCCATCCCTTCAAATGCTTCAAATTCTCCTTGTCAAAAAAATAATTTAAAATATATTTAATGATGTGTAGAATATGATCAATCCATGAAGCTGATAGATCAGCCATGGGTTGATGTAATATAAATTAAGAAACCTCAAATACATTGGTTTACGAAAGATATTAAACTATTTTATAATAGAAATAACTATTGTATAATTTTTTTTTCAAACAATAGGATGAATATATTAAGCTGATAGATCAGCCTTAGATTCATCACATGTAGAAAATTTATGTCAAAATAATATGGTTTAATAAGTCATAGGAAAAATGGTAATTTTTTATCTCTAAAACCTCTCTAAAAACATTCCTAATTTCTTGAAAAATAGGCATCTAGGTCTATGGAAAGTGAAATGCATGGATCGTTGTAATGCAACACCAAAACATGCTTTTGGATACAAAGAATATCATTTAGATTGAAAAAAGAAAGAAACACTTACAGTGCATACCTCAAAAAAAAAAATTGCAAGAGGAAAATGCTCTTTAAGCTCCAAATAATAGATGTTTTTAATCAAACTAAGAATATTTTGGGACAGAATTGGTTATAGTTCAATGGGATTTGGTAGTTTGGCTAGGAAGAGGAGAGTTGAACAATGGAGTCAATGGGTTTGTTTTTCACCTTTTTATATGTAAAATGGTGTTGTATGTATCAAGTTTATTGGTCTATTTATTATGATTCATAGACCGTATTGACCGATATGATCGATATATTTCATGTATCGACTGGTATAGTGTAGAAATTAAATTATCCTAAAATAGACCTAATTATCGTGCCAACATGGTGGGTACATGATACATATCTACCGTATTGGTGGATATGATATGTTGAACCATGTTTGGAGGTTGGAGGCTTTACCAAAGAGTTTATAGAGAGAGGTTGGTGGAGCTAAGTTTGGTGCAGCACATCTTAAATGGTATTTGGATCAGGTTTGAGTTCCTGATTGTTGCAGTATTTGGAGAGGCATCATGCATGTTTGTGATTCTTCTGTAAAATATATCAAGATGCGGATTTTATATGGCAATGAGATGAAATTTTTGGTCAATAAATGGTGTGGGGATTCCACTTTTAAGTCTTAGCTCATTGTTCCCTTTGACTCTTAGTTTAGCAGGGTATAAGAATGTACTTGTGGAAGATTGTTTGTTATGCTATGGGGAGAATCCCTCTCGGGACATTGATTTCTGCAGAAATCCCTTTAATTGGGAATTGAAATGAATTGGTGCACTATCTCAGCTGTTATGCTCTCAATTGATATCCCTGTAGATCTTCGAATAAGTGGGTCTGGATCAATGCTGGAGTTTTTTCTGTTAAATCTTATGCTAGAGTGCTAGTTGTTCCGGATAATGTTTCCTCTCTTGCTAAAGATATTTGGAAAAACTCTTTTCAGATCATGTAATCGTTACTGCTCCATTTCTAACTTCTGCACCTAATGTAAACCAATTGAAGAATCAATCCGTCACTCTCCTTAATCAGTCTGTTGGCACTACTCTTTTGAGCTCTCTTTACTTTCGATCAGTGTTTCTGGGTTCACATATCAACTTCCAAATTCATAGAAGGTTGTTGGATCAGGAACCTTGGCAGGAGACCAAAGCTGATTTCGAATCTCATTCCATGTTCAAAATGGGGGTGTATTTCTGGAGAGAGAAACTTTGAAGCTGTGAAAAGACCTGTTGAGAGGGTACAAATGCATTACTTTTCTTATGTTATTTCTTAGAGGAATTTGTTGGTGTATCCCTTGAATATTTTCTTTTTTCATGCAAGCTTCTTAAAGGTAGGAACATTTGGGTTCTTCTTTTACTTGTCCATTTACTTCTTTCGTATTTCCTCCTTGCTTTATGTATACTAATTATGTATTGGCGTCTCAGTTTTTCTGTCCTTTGCTATTCTTAGTGAAATATACATTTTACTGAAAAAACCCTTTTTTGGACTTTTTATGTTTGTTTAAAATTTTCAATATTTTTTAGTTAATGAAATTTAATTCTTTATCATTACATAGAGTAATGTAAATTTGCAACTTATCAATTGTGTATCTATATGTTTCATATTTTTATACATATATAGTTTTGATTTTTTCTATTTGTAGTAATATATTCATTATTATACATATGTGTTATTTTCTAAAGATTAATTAGAGTGGTCATAATTTTAAAGCTATTAATTAAATTTCATAAAATAATTGTGTTAAATATTTTTGAATCAAAACTTTGGCAAACACATAGATTGGCCTTGCATGTTACAAATAAGTTATTACATAACCTAGTAAGATGTAAGTAAATGGTATTCTGGTCTGTCACACCAGGTAATTAAACCTGGTAGGGAAGATGATGTGGCCAATTCATATGGTCCACCAGATAGAGGATCTTTTGGATATGGATGAAGTAAGCCAACTTAAGCCTCATTAACACATGTAATGGGTTTTATCGTGGTTAATGGTAGCTATCGGATGTTTTAATATATTTTAATGTTAAATAGGAAAGATCTTAGATTTTAGGGAAGCCATTTCCTCGCGGAATATCTGTTGAGGACCTAAAAGCATTATGTAAAATGGTCTAGTGGAAGGGCAAATGGGCTACTGAGGTTTGCCAAATAACTGCCTCAGGTGAAATTTGCATCTCACCAAGTTTCTAGCATTGGTGTGTCCTAGGTTCTCATATATATTGGTTGAAAATTTGGTTTTCCCCAATTTTTTAGCCATCTAGTTCGAAAACCCAGTAAATCCTTACGTTACCTTAAGGTTTGCTTTGAATTGTAGAGCAATAATGCAAATATTCTCCTCAATTGTCCGCAAAAAAACGAATTTGGCTCAAAATCTAGCAATAATTTTATTTAGTGCCACAAAATATTGAAGTTTGAATGGGTCTCGAGGGTTTGGAGTGACTTATGGTCGAAATTGGATTTCCTATCAAAATCTCCCCAATTTATATTGACATAGGTTGAGATGTTTTAGTACCGTATATATCGTCATATGTTGTGGCATTCTGATATATTATCATGAAATATTGGGTAATTTGAAATTTCAACCTCGTTTTATATCGCATAGACGTATTATGCGATATTTCGCTATATTGAGAACCATGGTTTGTTATCTTTGCTGGAAGACCATGATGTACTTGTCACCGTTTATATTTGTAATGATAGGATGGCTAACTATTAAAGGGTTTCTGTTTACCTTTGAGTGGTTAAAATATTGGAAGGTACAAAATCATTGGCTTGCTCATGATGCCTGACTTGAAAATATGAATCTCGAAGTTCTTAGTGAGGTGATGATTATAGTTGGTAAAAGAAGAATTTATTGATGCGTCAAGCAGGGCTATGGCCGTAAAGCCTCACTATAGATCATGTGCTAGAAAATCCAAATTGGAGGAAAGTGAGATTCAGAAGTTGCTTCAAAATGGAAGGCCAATGAAAAACAAGCATGCTAGCATGCATAGTGCAATCCTCCATTCTAACCTTCAAAAATTCGATGATTCCTCGCCTTACACACTGCTGATACCTTTTCACATAGAATCACCAATCTATCCTTTGATTTTAACATCTGGCCTGGATTGCTTCCAACGCAATCAACTGAGGGAAGAAACCCCAACATCTTGGTTCAAATTCGCAATGGAGAATCAATCATGTTTTTTTGTTCCGTTGATTTATATGATGAGGTGCATCTATTTGGAATCAGCCAATTCCTTGCCACTTATTTGTCCATAGTCTAAATCTTGTGTAAGCGTGTTTTCCACATGAAGAATGACACTTTAGTAGCACCACGGATTTCCAAATGAAGCATATGGGCCAGAACTGTTTGATAAAGCACGAGATTGCATTATGAAGGACTGGAAGCAGATGGGTGGGCCAGAAGAGGAGTGGAGAGAGATTCTTTTGATGCAGGAAAGCCTATGGGGGAGGATATTGTGAATCATGATAAATAGGATTGTGCTGTTTTTTCAGACTTTTTGTATAGCTGTTTTGTTTGATTTTTGGATCACATTTCGTGATTTCTTGCTACTTATGTAATCCTTTTGATGATTAATAATAAAATGTTGTTAATGATCAAAAAAAAAGAAAAATAAATAAAGGACTGGAGGATCTTCATAAACATACTATTTTTTCGTTCCCATGGTGATTGAGGGGGGTTTGTATCATTGTATCAAAGCTTTCATTAACCGCATAAGGAGTTGATCTTCCAATCGTTAAGCTTGCTCAAAAGTGTCGCTACCACGCTTGCGAGCCAACCCTGTCAATTTAGTCCTGTACAAAGCATTCCCATTCCTATTAGCAGCTGCTGAAAACATAATTGTGAAGGAGTCTTTAAGAGGGGAATCCCCACACCACAAATCATTCCAAAGGAGCACGGAGCACCTCATCACTTGTAGCAAATGATTATTAACACTTCGAAGGAAAATGTCATACACTTGGAGATAGCCTTCGAATGATTCGCACTGTAGGATCCCCTAGGGGTTGTGCCATCAGAGTATTGTTCCTTCTTCCTAATTGGTGCATATCATATTTCTCCAAATACCATTTCTTTCCAACTGAAATGTCCACAGTCGTTTGCACTTCAAAGCTTTATTAGAAGGAACAAGATGCCTAATACCGGAACCACCCTGATCTGTGGATGAAAAACCGTTCCTAACTAATCAAATCGCACATGAAACTGTCACCCATCCCACACTACAGGAAATTTGTTTGAATTTTTTCAAATCTATGAGTGGAAGCTGGAAAAGGAACATAAAATAAGATGGCAACTTGACCAAGGCACTCTTTTGAGGGGTTAGTCTGCCTCCTTTTGGAAAGTACAGCCGCTTTCATGAAACTAATCTTCTTTCTGCTTTACTACTGCCAATCTTTATTGACAACACGTTATGTTTTCCAACCATCACAAAGGAAGAAGAAACTTCAGGAGTTGCTACATTTGAGAGGGTGAAGGTAATCTTCTTTCTGCTTTCTTTATATATGTTGTGGTCTTAATCCTTTGTACTGTATCCTCCTTTTCTTTCTATTTCATAGAAAGGAAGATTGATGGCCACCATAAAAAGCATTCTAAATTGGGACAAGTATGTGGCAAGTACTGGTGGGTGTCTTTAAAAAACATTTACTGTTTCGTCCTTAAACTTCAAACAAAAGAAGCAGGCAGACTTTTCCGGAAGTATTTCCTCGTTGATTCCGGGAATACTTTTTGGGAAGTCTTCGTTCATGATTCTACAGATTTTTTTCTCAGAATGTCAAGTCCTTACAAAGTTACACATGCTTTCAAGTGTTGGCATGCAGGATGCAGTAGTCAGTTCACTTAACTGGCACAATTAAAGTGTTAGACATGGTTTCCGAGTAGTTCAGCAGGTGCTGATTTGCTTGTTGGTGGGCTTGTGTTTAAAATTTAGAGTGCAGTGTTCAATTACAGTTGGTTTCAGTTTGAATTTGTTTTCTCATTGTAAGGTGCGATAAAATTGATGAGTAGGCATTGAACCTTAATAATTGCTAATCTCTGGCAACATTATGCAGAGTGTCCTTTTAAGCTCTCCTCCATCCTTCACGTTTATCTCATAGTTTTTACTAGGTATTTTTACTATGCACTTTTAGGAATCATGGGCCGGATATTTTTTGTAGTAAGGAAGCATGCATACTTTTTACTGGTGAAGATGTAACATGCTTTGTATACAAGTCCTCATAATGTCTAGTATATGCTGTAGATAATGGTGCTTAAATTGTCAATTGTCTATTAGAGTTTTCTTAAATTTGATATCGGTGCACATTTACATGGTTTTACCTGTAAATTGACACAATGATTATTGTGCATGTGCACATAAAGTAAGTATTCTGCGTTCCTATCACGTGATACTTCTTTTGTTAGTATTTCTTTGTTTCTTTTTTAGTTTTAGCAAAAGATATACCTGATATCGATGCAATCTCTGTATTCTGTGGTATCACGTACTCTGTTTTCGCACCCTCTATATCTATTATATAGATGTTAGAGGGTAATATTCTTTTATATTGCTGAATTAAGTATCATACTGGGATATCCTCTCAAATTAATACTGCTGGATAAGTTTTGGTCCTACTTAGCAGGCTGGGCTTATTTTGATTTATGGAATCAATGATGACTGGTGTACCAGTTATAGTGGCTGAAAATTGGAGTCATGGCTGAATTTATAGCTTGTTCGATTCATGTCACAGGCCAAAATGCTCTCTTTTTAGTTTCATGTTTTTTCACATATCTATTGCTGAGCCATAATTTTAGAATACATCTGATTAGTCGGTCTTTTAAAATTCTTCCTCATTTTTTTTCTGTAAGCTTTTCATATGTTTTCCTTAGTTGGAATGACCATTGTGTTGATTACATTTTGTTTTGCAGGTCATACGTCTTTTCATATATATTGAGGAAAACCATGGGATGCAAATGGCTTTCCAGTTTTTGAGCAATGTATGTAATTTGCTAACTAACCATTTCATATGGAAAATTGTTAGTGGAATTGATCTGTATACTTTAACTTGACCATCACATGCTCCTGCTTGGTCATTTTTTACTGATTATCTCTTGCTTGCTTTTTTGCAAATGACTTTTCAATTTTGAGCATTGTCTGAAATTTGGTACTCTGATCATTTCTTATGCGGATTATTTCTGTAACTGGTATTTTTCTCTGCAGTTGTGAAATTTATCTCAAATAAGCCTTAGTAGTACTGATATAGTGTGTGTTTTTGCAACTATTATTTGATCTGTTGATTGCTTACGACCTAGATTCCTCGGTATAACTTTTACAAGCAATTTCAGGATATACATGTCTTTTTATTCACTACTTAACTTCCTCTACATACTTAGCTTCCTTGGTACAATCCATCACAGATGATTTCAAAGTGAATATTTCTTCAGATATCATTGCTGATTCCTTTTTGTTACATCCCCCTTTTTGATATGAGTTTAGTTTCATCGTTATTAGGTGACAGGGTGGGGGTTCACCATATAGTTAGATTGAGTCAGTGACTCAACCAATCTGCACTAAACCAGATAAACATAGTGTAACTGAGGGGTTCACATTTTCTTTTTTTGATGAATAACATCAGATGATATATATTAAAATGAGCAAAAACAAAGTACAAGTAGATATACATTAACCTGAGGTGTGTAAAATACAGAAACAAAAACTAGTCTTATCCCACCATAAGCTGTCCTAATCATGGAGATTGAGTTAATATTTTTTGTTTTTGATAATTAGATCCAGTTAATCTTATGATAACAGACATGGTGGATACTAGCACAAACTCACCCCCATCCGATAAAATGTCGTTGGTAGGAACCCCAACAATAAATCCTCTCTCCCTAACACTCCCCTCGCTAAAGAGTCTGGTTCCTCGTTTGCCAATCTGGGAATATGACTAAAAGATATGTATATGTCTCGAGCCAAGTGGTGAGCCTCAACCTCCAGGACCAAGAGTGGGATGACATCCAGAAGATCACACTATAGGAGTCACCCTTCACCTCCAACTCAAAAAGCCCAAGTTGCCTCGCTAACCTCAGTCCAGTGACCAACGCATACAGCTCTGCATGTACTGAATTCCCCACCCGAGTAAAACTAGAAAATGTATAAAGACACGTCCCAATATGGTCTCGGAATATGCCGCCAACTTCTGATGGTCCAGGATTACCCAAAGATGAACCATCAAAATTAAGTTTGATAACACCCATCCTTGGGGCTATCTATCCAAGACACCCTAAGAAAGTCCAAATGTGTGTTGCCACATCACACCATCAAAAACGATGATCAACTGATTCCCCCTGCGTTAAGCACATAATGCAAACATGTGGAGATAGCATCATATTCTTCGTCTTCTTTTGGATAAGATCATAGGTGTTAATTTTGTACAAAAGGGCACTCCATACAAAGACCTGAATCCTAGGTGGAACCGGGCCCTTCTGCTTCCAGAAGGCAGAAGAGAAAGCAAACACAATAGGAATGTCACTATCCTGATGAAATATACTAAAACAAATTTGACACTGAAAATCGCTTTAGAGTCAATGGACCAGATCCTAGAATCACAGGAATTGCTATCAATGAATACCTCCTTTAGGAACTCAGACAATGTAGCTAAATCATCAAGCTCCGCTCATCTAAGATCCCTTCTAAGATCAAGGTTCTAGACAAGACCATCCGAGAACCAAGGCAAAATTTCAAACATCCGGCATCCCGATTACACACATGATGAAAGCCTGGAAATGTGATGATAAACAGGATTCCCCCCACCAAATATCAAGACAGAAACTAATACGGTTCCCACACCTGACTGAAAAGCGCATATTTGGATAGAAAAGTGGAGCCAACAAAACAATAGCTTTCCATGGAGTATTTATTTATTTATTTTTGATTATTAACACAGAAATTCATTAAATCATCAAAAGAAAAGGTAAGTACAAAGATCACAAAGTGTGATCCCAAAGCAAGACTCATAACAGAAAACAGAAAAATAGAAACATTATGTATAAAAAACTAGCTGCATAGCCATCATGACCAGCGATGCAAATCTGAAAGAAAACACTCATGACCAGCAATGCAAAGCTTTCCAGGGACTCTTGTTTTGTACTGTTTAAGTTTTTTGTTGAGTCACATATTGTGACAATGGTTTCCTGGATTCTTCCTTTGTAGTCACTCTAGTTCTATTATGAGAATGATGGGGGATATGATAATGATAGGGGACCTGTCACAAATAATACGATATATTCTTATAATTTGTTTGTTTCTATTTTTATTCTCCAGCAAGAAAGAATCCCTCTACCTAGGCTTGTAAATTTTTTGACTTGTATGTTAAATGTTGTGGATGTGCTTTTTTTTATTTTCGACTATCGAGTTACATGATCTTATCTCTTTAGGAGGGAAGAACCACTTTTGCTCTAATACGTCAAAGGAGGACCATGGTTCTTCACTTTTATATTTTTATTTTTATTAACATAATCGAATTCTGATTTGATTGTTTCTTCTAGTTAATTTAGTCACAGGATGAATGATTTATTTAATTGTGCTTTGTAACCATATCTTTACTCCTTGTATCCATGTCCGACACCAGCATATGTTTGTTGTTATTTTAAATAGATGTCGCAAGCCAACACTTTGATTCGTCTCTAGCTAGACTTTTTCTGGTTCATCCCAACATTTCCACGTCTTGGGGAGAACCAGTTAGCTCTGTGTTTGAGTAGCACTTCGCCGCTTGCCACAACTCACCAGCTAATGTTTTCCTTGAAATCTGAATTCCTTTAAAATTTTCTCGCTAACTTGCATTATGTTCTAAATTTGCAGCTAAATAGGTTACGGAGTGTGTCAGAAGATTCTATAGAAGAAAGTATGGAATTGCTTCATGTAGAAGGAGCATTTGTTGAAGTGCTTTTGTAAGTTGAAAGAGTTTTAACTTGTTTTTACTAACTTCTGGTAGCTTAATTTTTTTTTTTTTTTTTAGTGTTCTGCTTTTGCCCTTTATTTTTAAAATTATTGATCAAGCCAATAGCCCTAGATGAATCCCCTCAAATTCACTATAGGTGTTGTTCTCTTCCTGATGACAGGTAGCTAACGTTTTAAATTTTGATTTTGAGGGAAATTAGCTCCTTTGGGGTAGTGAGATTTTGGGGGAACTCCGAGGGGAATTTTGCTTCTGCATGATATGTCCTATAAAAATATTATGTATAAAAGTTTCAAGTTAAGGAAAATATTGATGCAAGGGAAATTTTGCTACCTTTCAAAAAGGAAGTTTCAGAGAAATTTTAATCCACGTATGTAGTAGCTTTTTCATATTCTTATCTGAAGTAACCCACAAATATACTGTTTATATCAGATCAAAGGCAAAATCTCCACCGCAAGAGATATTACTTAAACTTGAGAAGGAGTTGACATTCAAGGAGAAAGTTGAAGATAGCTCCCGTTTTGTTTTTGAGTTGGGCTTGGCTAAGCTGCGATGTTGCCTCTTGATGAATGGGCTTGTTTACGAGCCATCTGAGGTATATCGTTTTATATGTAATGACATTGCTGGTTGTTTGAAAGTTCAAACCATATTTGTCAAATATTTGTGGTGATCTTTTCTTTTCGTTGTATGATTGTTATGTGACAGTAAAACATTGTCCATCTGTATCATATTAAATCCTTTCTTATCCATGTGTTCTACCTCCGATGCGTGTGTCCATGCAAAGTAGTGATTAGAGTTTTGTTTGCCCTTATATTTTATGACTATATGTCACTCACCTTACTCTCCCTTCTTCCACCATCCCATTATTTAGCAAACTTTATTTTTAATATAGCTGTTGGTGAGTTTTACGTTCATAAATATATCGGGGCACTCTTCTTTATGATACAATTGGCATCATACTGAAAGATTTTGAATTTACTTTTGATCAGGATGTCCTGATAAATGCAATGAATGATGAACTCCCTAGAATTCAAGAACAAGTTTATTATGGGCATATAAATTCACGCACTGATGTGCTGGACAAGTTTCTATCAGAAAGTGGTTATCGTCGCTATAACCCACAGGTAAACTATGTAGAAGGTCTATAGGGAAATATTGGATTTGTCAT
>JAUPMG010072842.1:0-13109 GCA_031762675.1 Pachysandra terminalis
TAAAATATACAAATAAAATAATTAAAAGGAATAATTAATATAAGGAAGCATTTACTATTAGCGGGTTTAGGTCGTTACAAACACATGACATTTCAATGCCATGTATGATGACAGGTGAGGTTGCATCTGTAAAACAAATATGTCATGCTTTGAATGGTGTCGGGGTACATAGCAAATACCATGTCTGAGCATAAAATATTTTGCTTATTTTTATTGTTGACTCTTTTGCTTCATTTTTTTTCCTGGTTTCACTTTAAAGATTAAATTAATGATATTAGGAGAGAAAATGCTCCCTTGGACTTTCTAAATGCCCTCCAAAGATATGGACAGACTAGTTGATTGCGTCAACGCTCCACATGGTAAAAAAAATCATAATACATAATTTTGAACACTTTTAATCTATATATTACAATTCCCTTGAGTTGCACGTACATTAATCTAAAAGCACAATCGAAAGATTATTTGCTCATTGTGATGACGCCAACCATTTGATGGGCCCATTACAGGATGTTAAAAGTTAAATGTACACTTAGATGATCTCAATCATCGAATTCATCGACTTTTTAAGAGACTATATGTCACGACCAAAACCAGTTTAGATCTGTGGATCTGTGGATCCACAACCGGGTCGGATTGCAACTCTCACCCCATATCCCTATGGGAGTGACAAGCAATATAGAACATAAGCGGAAGTATAATACAAAGTTCTAATAAAATATAAGTTAATAATTATAATGTCCTTACATTACAAATTCTGGAAATTAATCTAACTAATCTATTAAATCAATTTATCTTCTATATTTCTATCTTTGGATCCCCTTGCCCATAGCTCTCGTTTGTGATCTATCTTCCATTAATACCTGAAAAACACAATGTAATGTCTGTAAGCCAAACCTCGTGTGAGTAGACCTTTAGAGCAAGGTATTTACTCAACATCCAATGCTACTACAAAATATATAATATGATAAGATGATCTAATAATATATATGATATGAGATGAGGATGAATTATGATGATAATGATAATAAAAATAGCATAATGTTCTCTCACCAAATCTCACTTTGGTCTGTATCATAAGGATATCACATGGTCATTTTATCATGTTATATGCCTAAGTCTATATAAGAATCATATCTTATGCATTATACACAAGATAACATCACTAATGTCAACAAACACATAATAATGCAATATGCATGAAGTTCGGTATTCGAATGGTTCAAGTCCCACACTAGACCAATCAATTACATTGAGCAAGATGTCTTAGCGAACCACCCCCCATACAGGGCCACTCTCAATGTAAGATATTCTATGTGAGCATCATAGTTTTAAGGGGTTTCGACCAAGAGGGCACAGTCCCCCCACTTATTTGCGGTCAGGGAAATGCAAAAATCCAAGGTGTCCATAAATAGTATCATAACTTCCGTGGTAAAGTGAATTACCTGGATACCAAAGGGTTGACTGTTATAACTCAGATTGGAACCCCCATACCTTTCATCTTACCACAAGTATTTTGAGTCTCATATCTCTCACCTTGGGCGAAAACAAATAATAAGTCTCTCAATGAACTAAAAAAAATGGTATAACATGCCTTGAGTCTCATGCAGTATACATAATAATTGATTAATGGTCAAAGAAACCTTATTGGCCGGGATTTCATATGCACTCATTAATTCAGGTCTGTTTATTAATGCAATTCACACATAATGATAACACAACACGTATATTCAATTTAGCATGAACATGAGCACAATCTCATGATACTAACTATTAATTAACCATATAATATACATATATTAAGTCTTATAGATGTCAAGTTCACACAATCAAGGGTTCTGATGTCATCAATTAATTATACAATCCCATAAGTGATTCATACAACAATTTAAATGATCAATTCTCATGCCAACATGTACTTAAATTATATCATTAGAATTATAAGGTTACAGCATTATTTAGAGGGTTATGAGGATCGTACTAGGGTATAGGAAATCAAGAAAAAATGGTTAGGTCATCAAGGTAAGGTATTTAGGGTCCATAAACATCAAATTAGGCTTACTGTGGCCAACCAGCAGGCTACCGGCAAGGAGGTCGGTACGCCGGTAGGGTTAGCTACAGTGCCAGGGGAAGGTTAACTCAACCAGCAGGGTGCAGGTACACCGGTAGGCCGGGTTGTGAAGCAAGGTGAAGGGATGGCTCAACCGGCAGGGTGCCGGCAGACTGTCGGTACATTGGTTGGGCTAGGGTGACTGATATGCTTGGGAGGTCATCTGGTAGGGTACCGATGAGGTCTCGGTACACCGGTAGGATTGTGTAACCCTACTGGCAGGCTATCGGCACACTGGTAGGCTAGGCAGTGGCCTGCCTGTGCCCATATCACTCAGAGGGTCAACCAACAGGCTAACCGGTACATTGGTTGGTCTGTCGGTCCACAAAACAGGGTTTCAGGAAGTAAAACTTTCAGGATTTATTCTTCTAAACATCCTACGGCTTCGTGCATAGTTAATTGGTCAATATGATGGTCACATAAATTCATATATAAACAATACTTAAAATTTTATGGTTTCTTGGTTTAATTAATGGTTTAGCTTTGACATGTGATACATATGTTATTAATAACATGCAATCTTTCTAGGTTTTATTAGTATGATCGTGGGGAAGGGTTACACATGCAAAAGAGAATGGAATCCCCATGATATGACATTAAATGAGAAGTAAATACGCAAGATCAAAAGGAAAACTCACCTTAATGTTGAATAGTTGCTGCCAATGTTAATTCTAGTAGTGTTCTTCTAGTTTTCTGATCTTCTAGCCTTCTTCTTGTTCTTCCTAGGTGTTCCCACGAAATTGAATTTCCTTAATTAGTCTTATTTTATAAGTTTTAGGTGTTAGAGTTGTATTATGATTGGTAGTTGGTGTTTGTCTATTAGTCTAGAGTCCTATTTCAATTAGAACTTAGCCATTAAGTTATCTTCATGGATTTATCACGAAAATTACTTATTAAATAATCTTATTGGGCCTTAAATATTTTAATTGGGCTTTAGTCTTATTGGGCTTTTACTTAAGTCCCTAATTAATTATTAGAGTTAAGTCCAGTTTGGATTCATAGATTAATTCATTAACCCTGTTTCTAGTTAAGCTGTAATTCTTAGTTAATGATTCTAGTTTGTTTACTATAGCTTATAATATTAATTTTATATTATTATACTAATGATCTTAGGTTAGTTTCTAGGTGTGAAAAGTTTAATTACCATTTTACCCCTTTACATTAAGGTTCTTTTTAGTCTGTATTTTTCAGGTCTTTACACTATATCTAAGAGCATAAGCTATAATAATCCAAATATTTGCTAATGTTAATTAATGTAACTATAGATGAGCTACTGAACATTAATAACCAACGCGTAATTGGTAAGGTGCAACTTGAGAGCAAATGTAGAACATAATGGTACAATGGAATCTTGATTGTTGTTATATTGCTTTGCGACTTAACTTACAAATCAATATTATAGATAAGATCCATTCATAATTTCACATACATTTAGAGAAGGAAATGCAGTATGCATGTGTTTGGTTACACAAGCTCAACTATCACACACTTAGGCATAAGAATTTAACCATGAGGATAATGCCTAAGAATGTGCTACTCACCAAGGAAATTAACCCTTGGGGACCCACTTAGTGGTTTTTTAATATGGAGGTCTAGGAGGCTTCTTAAACCTGCTTTTTTCTACCTCTTTACGAAGATTGAAGGCCTTGTTCAATTTTTCAATTAGGCTGTTCAATTTCTTAGCTCATTTAGTGTCACATCCCAAACCTTAGAGATCTCATTTGGAATCCCTATAATATTCGAAATATGACTCTCACTCCATTCCACATGGAAGTGGTAGTCAATGCATTGCCAAACATATATAATCCATTATGATAATTTTAAAAACCTGGAAATAACATGTTTTAATAATAATCCATTACATCAAACAACGAAAATAAACTACTCCTAGTCTCATGCTCCAATCAAATCCTACCACCTACTGAAATTCAACCTAACTAATTCTATCAACAAACTAAAACATAAAAGTCAATAAACCCTATTACAGAATCTACTATAATCATCAATCCAAGTTCTTATTAAAATTAGTATCTTCTTCATAAGCTTGTCCTCCGTCTTCATCACTATAATCCAACGGTTCTCCATCTATAGATTCTGAAATATGGTTGTTGAAAGTGTAAGCTACACTTAGCTTGTAAGTAAACAAATCAAAACAGTATTTAAGAATGAAATATGGACAATGCCACTCTTCATTGGTATTCTCGTAGACAAAAACATAACATTAATATGAAGTGATGTGCGATGCAATATGATACGCTGGTTCAATTATTAATGAATGCAATGCATGCTCGTACAATAATATATATAATCACCACATGTGATTCAAACATATTCATATGAATGCAATATGAATGTTGTTTGGCATTCAAATAGTGTATGTCCCACACTAGATCAAATCTCAACTACCCAAGATGTTCCACCAATGTGAAATCACCCCCATACAAGGCCATGATAGTGGATTATTCTACGTGTGCGCCGCAGTTTCTAGGGGCTGCGACCTAATTGGCACAATCCCCACTCTTATTTGCGATCACGGGAACATATCTAAGGCATCACTAATGTAAAATCTCCTCAGTGGACCATAAATTAACCAATTTACTGACAACATTTCACTCGGCATCTGTTAAACATAACAAGATGTAAATGTTGGTCTATTGGGGTAGCTAGTCCTTCAACACACCATCCGAGACTTCATCACCAATATTGTAAATCCCATATTATAATAACACTCACTATATCCATAAATTCCATAAATATGAAATTATGGGGTCAAGTCAAGGCTTTAGACCCAAATCAAGGTTTAGATGCTCCATATGCACATGCTGTGCAAAGTGAAGTGTGCAATTAACTAACCAATCAATTTTGTGTAAATGAACAAGTGTAATATAAGCTATAAAACATGATCATAATATGCTTTAAAGTGATAACAATCTGAATCAAAATTTCTCATGTTGTGCAAACATAGCAAAAGTTTCCTCAATAGGTAAATTATGTAAAATATGCATCAAAATTCAATTCTAACACCACACACAGTCTCAATTAGGTGATTTAATCATACTGGTAAAATTTCAAATCAAACGGACAACTTTTATATTTTGCGATATGCCGCTGACCCTGCAGCTAGGTTGCCGTTGGGGTCATCAACTGCCTCGCGGTATACCGCTAACCCTTGGCAGGCTAACCAGTGGCTTAAAAAAAAATTAACACAGAGGGTCGGCAACCTAGCGGTATGTCGCCCTTCCTCTCAGCAGTCTAGCCTGAGACATGAAAACCCACTATGGGTGTCGACAGGCTTAGCGGCACACCGCTAGGATGTCGACACCACCCAGAAACCATGACGGTTACCTAGCGGTATGTCGCTAATCGGCTAACACTCGGGAAAAAGCCCAAAAACACATTCATTGAGTCTTTTTAACAATTAGATTTATCAAAACACACATTGTGAAATTAAATTTTGAACAAAACCTATAGTTTAAATCACAAAACAATTCAATTATCTTACCTTGATCATTGTATGGTATTCAAACCCATAAAATATTAGTTTTTATCATGCTTTGATTTAGAAGGAGTAGAAAGAGATTGTTAGTATATAGCTATGTCATACTCAAGGAATATGACATATATGCCTTGTTAATATCGAAAATAAGGTTTTATTTGAATACTTACCTCGAGTTGTTAATGGTGTTGAGTAGAACACATTTTTCCTCCTCTTCAACTCTGAACTTCTGAAATTCTAAGCTTCCTCAACATAGTTGTTGCTGTACTTCTCTCTCTCTCTCTCTCTCTCTCTTTCTCTCTTCTCCTTTGAATCATGGTTCATACAACCATAGCTAGTGTCTTTGTAGTTGTATGTTTTAGCTTCCAATAGTCTATGAATCCTTATCTGTTTTGGATTAGTATTAATTCTCTACCCTTAGATTAGATAAATCAAGTCCCTATCTAATCTCAGTCATTGAATTAAGTGTACTAGTCTTAGTTGGACTATTGTTAATACATATCTAACTTGAATCCTTATTAAATCTTAGCCATTAAATTAGATTAAGAGTTCCTACGAAATCCTAGCCAGACATTTTAACTTATGAGAGTTATGATTGTGTGTGATGCACTTAGTTTCCTACAATACAACCCACCAACCATAACAAGTCAAAGTCAAATACGATAGCTAATTTACTAAAATTTTAAACAACTCTCTATATTTTGGCTAATTACACAATAACCCCTATGAATTAGTTTGGGTTATTACATTTAGTGCAAGAATATAGAAGATCCTTCAAAAGATTTGGAGACTCTCCCTTATAGGGTTTTACTATAAGGTCAATAGGAGGAGGTCTCCTTGTGCATAGCTTCTTCAAATGATTTGCCTTTACCTTTATCAATTTTCTTGAAGAATGTGGGATTCTTGAGTTTCATCTTGCACTCAAAAGCAACATGACCTTCAATCCCACGAAAGTTGCAACAACTACTTTACCAGAACGTTCACAGATAGATTTACCTAGTTGGTCCAATTTATCTGGTAAAGTAGAGGTTGTAGAAGCCATTAGAACAATAAGGTTTTCAACCTCTTATGGGAGTGAGTCACAAGACTCATATTCAGATGAATCATCCTAAGAAGCAACCATTGCCCTTCTTTTGGAAGTGCAATCGGGTGCAATGTGCCTATAACCATCACAATTATCGCACCTAATGTCCTCTGTTCTTTTATGAGATTTACCCTTTATCTTTACCAAGAACATTCTTGTTTACTTTGACTTTATCCTTACCCTTAAAGTGTTTAAGGAAGTTCTTAGTTAGCATAGCTACTTCCCATACTTCATCACTCACATAATTAGATTTTACTATTTATTTTGATTTAGAGTTAGAAGATTTAAGGGTAATTGATTTTACTTTTATGTTAGAGGAAAAGTGAACCTCAAAGGTTCGTAGAGACCCAACAAGTTCTTCCACTCTCATTGTGTCAATATTTCTACATTCCTTAATTGAGGTTACTTTGGAAGTAAACTTCTTCGATCGAAAGTGATCTTAGGATTTTCCTACGCACTTTGGTTTCTGAAACATTATCACCTAATCCTCTTATTGAATTAAAAATATCACTCAACCTAGCATGGAAGTGCATAAATTCTTCATTTTTATCCATATGTAGGTTCTTCAATTGAGTGGTAAGGAGTTGGAGTTTGGACCTCTTGACTATGGTCGTCCCTTCATGAGTCATCTCTAAGATGTCCCATGCCTATTTGGCATTGACACGTACATATTCTTCTAAATTCATTGGATGAGACGACACATGTAATAGCATTGAGAACCTTAGCATCAACTACGCTCTTCCTTTTGTCATCGTCAGTCCAAAGATCATAGTTAAGGGTCTCAATGTGTTTCACTCCGTCTTTCTTCACTTCAATCGAGGGAGGAGACCACGGTCTACTTATCGCAAGTAGAACTAAATTGTCTAGAGACCTAAAAAAGGTTTTCATTTTTGCTTTCCAATGGGCGTAGTTTGGCCCATCAAAGAAAGGAGGTCTAGAGACGGATTGGCCCTCGAATTTAGACTTCTCAAGGATCTTTTATTCAATGTGGTTAAACCTTATATTAGAGCATACAGGCTCTGATATCAATTGAAATTGTTCTTTGAGATAGCCTAGAGGAAAGGGGGATGAAAAAGGTTTTAATAATTTATAGGGAATTAATGGATAATTAAGACCTAGATTATGTAGATTTGAACTAATGTGTTTAACTGTGTCAAATTTACAAGCTACTCATGCATTCAATCTCTTCGATCCTAAACATTCAAACATATGCAAACATAAAGCAATTATAAAAGAGATAGTGAACACAAGGGTTTATAGTGGTTCGGCACGCTGGCTTGTGTCCACTCACAAAGGCCACCTCTCTAGGTTCCTTGGTATTCATTAGGGCTGGTTTTCCAATTGGGTAACCACTAATCAATCAACTTGAGGTTTTGTACATAGGTGCACCTCTAACCTTTACACTTGGGTTTTTTCTTCTTTGGCTTACCTCTAACCAAAGGTTTGTTTAAGCTGGTTCGATTTCCTCGATCCACATCCACCGTAGAGGTATAAAAATAAAAATAATATGAAACTTGCCTCTTGATGATTTTCCTATTGATGCAAGTTCTGATGGAGACGCTTGGACCCTCCTTCAAGCTCTGATGCCTTGCTTGTGCTCCTTTGATGATGAATACTCCAATGGATCCTCTCAAAGGTTGCAAGGGTTTATCAACCCTAGGGTGTATGTGTATACCTATAAGGCTCCTACAATCCTAGGTTGGGTGATCTCTAATTCAAACTCCTTTGAATGTGAGCAATGGAATGCTCCTGACTATTTAATGAATGGGAAGGAGTGAGATAGAGGGGTTTTTGGAGGTTTAGAATGGGTGAAGAAGTTTACTCAATATCCACACAAAAATGTTAGCCAAAAACGTCTTAGCTTGGGGCATTGAATGTTGTTCTATTTATAGAGAACTGGTCCAACGACTATATCTTTGGTTTACCCAAGCTTTTGCTCGGTTGACCAAAGATCCCAACGGCTATATTGAAAAATTACAACGGCTATAAAATTTTCCCAAATCGCGATGCTCAGTCAACCAAAGCATTTGTTCCATCGACACAAACCTACGTTTACTCAAAAGATTGAAACTCTTGCTGGGTTAGTCAAAGGTCAACTTCGGTTGACCGAAGCATTGCTTTGGTTAACCGAGCCGCCACAGGGTCCCAGACTCCAGATTTAGAACTCTCCAACCGAGGGCCCGTTCAGTTCGTATCGACAAATCGAGTGGCTGGTTGGTGGACCGAACCATTGGTTCGGTCAACCGAGGCCTGAGTAAACGAGGATTTTACTATTTTGAAGGCTTTCAGCCGAAGGTCTGCCTTGGTTAGTATCGACTAACGGTAGGCAATCTTTGGTCGATCGAAACAAGGGTTCGGTTGACCGAGAACTGGTGAATGCCCCTTTTACAATGGGCTATCAAGCTCCTTCGAAACCACCTACAATTTACCAATTTAGGTGGGTTTCTAATGGTTGTCTAGTGTATTCTAAAGTGCCATATACGTGGGCTAGGGGGCCATCCAAAGGATCTTACTTTGATGAAGCTTGGGCCTTCCTTGAGTCAACAACTTGTTTTGATCTTCTTGGAGAAGCTTAGCCTGACACTTATTCAGTCGCAACTTGACAAACAGAGGAGAACATGGATTTGCCTGTGACATTAACAGATTAAAAGAGAAGACTTTTAAGAAATAGTAGCAGGTGGTGCCTGCCCTGCTTGTCTATAACCCGTCTTCAACTTCTAGCTATAGCGTACCTATCACGCCTTCTTGACCCACTCATTTCATCTGATATAAGCAACGTCTCGGGGAAGACCGTATCATAGAGGTTTATGCCTATGTGATATCTATCTTCCCTGTACTCAGATCCACATAAGAGGACACGTCAACATCCATAGACACAGGGATCTTGTTCCCAAAAACATTTCGTTTTTAGGGAGAATTGAAATAATTCACTTATCCTAAGGTATTTCTCCTGGCATGGTCCATTGCACATCAGTATGAATTAATGTACCCTGACGTCATTCGTTTGACAAATGCGTTCCCATACAATTTTGTTACATTCGTTTTAGGATAGGACTCACCTTTTTTTTTTTGATAACTTGGGTGTCTGAGCCTTAGGACCGACTAATCCCAAGTAGGAGGCTTGCGCAGCAACCCACGGCCACGACCTCTCACTTAAATCCGAACATGCCCAACTGGGGAATCGAACTTGAGACCGTGCGCCTAATCCACACAATCCCCTATTCACCCTTACCAATTGAGCAACTCGGGGTGGGTCTCACCTTAATGGAACATCATTCGTTCGAAAAATGCAAAACCTTTATTTTTAGGATTTTTTTATGCCCGAACATGGTATTTGTTATGTACCCTTCACCATTTAGCACATGATGTATGATGACAAGTAAGGTCGTATCTGTAAAACAAATTTGTCATGCTTTGAATGGTGTACAAAACACATGGGGTACAAAGCAAATACCCTATTCAGGCACAATATTTTTTTTCCTATTTTTTTATTGTTGCCTCTTTTGCTTCTTTTTTTTTTCTTTTTTTAACTAATTTCACTTTAAAGATTAATTTAATGATATTAGAAGATAAAATGCTCATTTGGACTTTCTAAAGGCTCTCCAAACATATGGACAGACTAATTGGTTGCATCAACGCTCCAAATGGCAAAAAAAAATTCATAACACATAATTTTGAACACTTTTAATAATTATTACAATTCCCTTGTGGTGCACATACATTAATATAAAAGTACAATAGAAAGATTATTTGCTCATAGTAATGAAGCCAACCATTTGATGGGTCCATTACAGGATATTAAAAGTTAAACGCACACTTAGATGATCTATATCCGAAAGCATAAGTTATAGTAATTAAATTATTTGGCAATGTTAATTAATGTAACTATAGATGAAACATTAATAACCAGTGCGTAAATAGCAAGGTGCAACTTGGGACCAAATGTAGAACATAATGGTACAATGGAATCTTGATTGTTGTGATATTGCTTTGGGACCTAACTTACAAATCAATATTATTGATAAGATCCATTCCACAAGTAATTTCACATACATTTAGAGAAGGCAATGCAATATCCACGTTTTTTTGGTTATAAAAGCTGTGTGTTTTTAATACTGTACTTAGAGATGGTTATTTGGAACGTGCTACATCACACTTTATTAGTTTTTGACTAGCGGGTGGAATGTGCAGTACTGCACGTTGATAAATGTATAGAACGTGTTAATTGTTGTTTTGGTCACGCCATTCTTTTTACAATTAAAATGAAGTGGGAAAATCATTTTGAAAACTTAACCATTCATTTCTAGAATAAACCAAAAGACAATATCGTCCCTAACTATAACTGCTTTATCATACTAAATGTTAGTTTTGAAAATTTTTTAAAAAATTAACAGTATAGAAGATATAAATCAATATTAGAGATGCATTTACCAAAAAAAAAACCTAACTTATAGGCATGAGTATCCCCCAACCTAACCATATAATTTCATTATTAACTGAATAATACACTTCAATGATATAGTTGATGGGCCTAAGCCAGCCTACATTATAGACCTGTATATTTTTTTTTTTGGTCTAAACCACGTGGTGTCCCCACACCCACATAGGTGTGGGACTAATCCACGCGGGAGCATTAAAGGTAAATCCTTGGCCACGAGTGCTTCTAGTGAGATTCGAACTCCAAACTTACCTCCGTAGACATCCACTAGAGCCTAACTTGCTACTAACTGAGCCGCACATCGGTGGTTATAGACCTGTACATCTTACAAGTGGTTTAAGTTGTGCATCAGGGACTTAAATTTGGTTCAGTCCAACCGAAATTATACCGGGCTTCACGATGCCTTATAAGTCAGCTTACATCAGTGGGTAAGGCTTATTTGAATGGGCTAAGCTCAGTTAAGTGGGCTCTTACCATGTCCTTGATTACAGATTGACATATCCATATATTAAATCTCTTAGTATATATACCACATATGGAAATAGGGTGTAGAAAGGCAAGTTCGTTGTGTATAAGGATTTTTGAAACAAAAAGGAAAATAGGTTTTTTTTTAATTATATTATTATATTATATCAGAAAAACAAAAGAATGAGAGAGGCTTTTTGTGTTCTTCTCGTACGTTCTGTTTCAGCCTCCTAAATCAGCCTCCGAAACTAACACAAATTCGACTTCTTCCCTTCTCTCTCGCGGATAAAACCCTTTCTCTCCTTCTATCAATATCTACAAAAGCGCGTCCCTTCTCACTTTCTTTCTCTCTCTCTCTCTCTCTCTCTCATCGCCCTCACAAACTCAGAACAATACAAGGACTCTTAAGTCTCTGAATTCCCATCGTTAACCTCTCTACCGCCGACTCGCCGACTCGCCGTTGGAGTTATTTGTTCGTCTTCTTTCTCATCTATCTCTCTCACTGGTAATCGCTCTTTTCATTCCGTGCAACGCCCTACTTGGCATTGAGTCTACTCGGCGGTTAATCATACCGTTAGGGTTTCCTCGACTTGGATCCTGCGGTTAGGATTGCCGGCGCTGAAACTGCCTCTCTTCGCTTATTTGAGACAGAGTTAGTTTGTTCTCCCTGAATCCTTTTTTTTTGTCCTTCTCTCTCTCTCTCTCTCTCTCTATAGATATATACGAAATAAGAATCGTTTCCTTTTTCTTTTTTTATTTCCTTATTATGTTCTGATGAAACCCTAGGTTTTGGAAGTTTTATTGGACGATTCGGATATTTTTCTTGTCATGATTTCTATCTCCTAATCATCGTTGTGTTCGCTAGGGTTTTTCAGAAATTAGGGTTTCGTGTTTGGTGGTTTTTCATGTGATGGGTTTGAATTCTGGTTCGAGAATCGTGGTTGTTTCTCCTTCGTTGTTGATTGAGGGATAGGATTTTTGTCTTTCCTTCGAGGATTGTCTCAGAGATGAGTGTCATTTGAGTGCGTCTTGTACGCGACTGCAAATCCATCTCTTCTTTGAAGATGGAGGCGTAGGGACGCCCTTGTTCTTCGTTTTGGTTCTGTTTCGATTCCTCCGTGCAGTGTTTGTTATTGCCATTGGATTCATTAACTCAAACAAGTTCGCTCTTTTGTGTTGGTCGAACTTGTTTCGATTCCGTCCTCGGTGATTCTGAAGTGTACGGAGAGCAGTAACTGAGAAACCCCAAGTGTTGCGTACAGAAGCGTTTTGTATTATCTGGAAGTGCATAGTCAAGATTAGGGTTTTGAAATTTTGATCAGAAGTAGTGAGTTGTTTTGTTGGAGCTGTGTCTGAAGCAAGTTTTGTTATTTGCGGAAAGAGAAGTAGCAGGGTTGATTTTGTACAGACGAACAGTTATTTTGTTGGGAAAGGTTTAAGGTAGTTAAGGTGATTAGAGGGAAAGGAGATTGTATAGGTTGTTCTTTAAATCTTATATCTGATCATGTTCGATACTCGA
>JAUPMG010072863.1:0-13109 GCA_031762675.1 Pachysandra terminalis
CTAATCAAATATTGCTATAATATATTTCAAATAAAAAAGAATAATGTTATCAGTTAATACTAAATATTAGTAGATAATGGTCTCTTATCTACTTATTTATTAGTATCCTAAGATTGTTAGGATAATGGTCTTTTATCTACTTATCTATTAATATCCTACTACTTATCCATTAATATCTTAAGATTGTTGGGATAAGTTTTAATCATAAAATGGAACAAAAAAATCATTATTTTTTGTAACTAAAACTATAGAAAATAAAGGTATGGAAAGACCATACTTTACATTAATATAAAAGAGGACTACTAATTATATTGCTCAAATATTATTTATAAAATAAATATATTTTAGTAGAATAATGGCTTGTTGAAGAAAATTTGTACCTTGTTGGAATAAAAAAAATTACATATTTAATGGTATCCTTGATATACGGTCGCAAGTTTAAAAGTGAGTGATAATATCTATATATAACATATAACAGAAACTAACCAATTAGATCATTTTTAGTAAAAAGAGAATAGATAATAAAGAGAAGGAAACGAAGGGAAGTACCTGATATTGTTTGAGAGAACACATTATGAGCTACTTTTGTATACCGTATTTTCTAGTCTCCACGTCCACTTTAGAGCTCTTTGAAAAACCTAGATCGTGATAACAATTCAGATTGTGATAAGGAGAAGGTGAAAGACATATAGTGTGATCAAGAGTCTTTCGTGCATAATTCTAAAACTCATTTATGTCTATTAAATACTAACATTGTACTAATAGATAAGTAACACCAAGAATCAACATCAATGATTTTATTTTATTTTATTTTTCAAAAAAAGGAAAAAAAAAAGCGTTTTTATTTGGATAAAAATTAAAAAAAAAAAAAAAAGGAAACAAAAATAACGTTTTTATTTGGATAAATCTTAAATACAAAAAAGGAAAAAAATACTTTTTTATTTGGATAAATCCTTAAAAAAAGAAGGAAAATAATAATAATAATAATAATAATAATAATAATAATAATAATAATAATAATAAAAGGAAATCCAAATCATGTTGGACTCTATCCTCGCTTTTAATGGGTTCCCCAAAATTAAATGGAAACATATATTTTATTCTAGAAGATAACACATGGTTTAGATCTTTTGTGCATTAAAGCGAGCCAGATGACATAGGTTAATTGGGTAATACGTGTTGTACTATACCCGCATCTGATCCGCACTCGCATGTCCGAGAAGCATACTAAAAAAAAAAGGGGAAACAAACTAATATATTACTCAATAATCTTGTTATCACATCCTTAGGTCAGGCCAAATCGGGTTAATCTAATATAAATCCGAACCCGGCCTAAAAAAATTAATCGGGTCTTAAATTTCAGCCCAACCGGATCGTATATGCTACTAACCCTTGCTCAAACCTGCCCCAACATAAGATCGAACTGGAAGGGTCACTCGGCCCATTGCCATCCGTAGTTCTAAGATCTTTCTTCTTGATAGTATAGTATGTTAAGAAATGTTTAGGGATTCTTCTAGTTTAGCCAATTAAATCTCTTTTTTCACTTTCAAACCTCTCTCTCTCTTCCATTCTTCTTCTTCATCAAATCAACCAAAACCGAAACCTCCGTATACTCTTTTTCGTCCTTTACTTTATCTTCATCACCATTGCATCCAAACCCACCTAAACCGAAACCCCATCCAGTTGCTTCCCACAAATGCAATTTTCAGAAGCAACTTTAATTCTGCTTCACCAAAATAAGCTTATTGAAGAAACACTTTCATTTGAAGCAATTTTTATAAAGTACCAAACACTCAAGCATTGGGTAGGAAGCCCTTTTTAGTCTAAGAAGGGCTTCTTAGCCCTTAGGAAGATGCTTCAAATGGGATCTAATTAAACAGGTTTTGATTGATGCTTTTATATATGGGTTGGGTTCGAATTGTGCTTCTCGACAATTCACTTAAAATGGTTTTAATTAAGAACATATATCTAGTTATTGTATTTAACAATCCAATAACGAAGAATTCTTATACATCAATATACAACTAATGTCTAAAAAAATTAAAAGATCAAGACCAACCAATAGATGGAATCCATATAAAGAAAATCCTTGGCTTATATTTGATATACTGTTGGTGAAAACAAATGACTTTGACTTACAAATTAACATTCATTTGATGAAATGCTAATGAGGAAACCTAAAAATGCATTCTTCACACATTTCTTTCTCATGCATCTACTGATTTTGTTCGTGGGACCGTCCGTGGGGCTTAAGAACACAAATTTACATGATTTGGCGAAATGCCTATGCTCACAGGAAAGAAAAAAATTTCCACTATGTCAAATAATGAATTAGAATTATAACTTATACTCCTATCCGATATACATAAAATTTTTCCAATATACCTTCATTATATTACACGGCCGTGAGGCGGACATTTTGGTCCCTCCCCCTTTGATCTAGAAATTAATCGGTATGAGTCGCTATCTCTAACATAATTGTTTTGAAATAATTTTTGATTGTCAGATCATACGCCAAAGTCGTCTTAGTAGCCTAACAAATTTATATGGTTTGGCGAAATGCCTACTCCCACAAGAGAGAAAAAGTTTCTGCTATATCAAATAATGAATTAGAATTACAACTTATACTCCTACTCGATATACACAAAAAAAAATTAAATATACCTTCACTGTACTAGAGGCCGTCAGCCGGCCATTTTGATACCTCCCCCTTGATCTAGAAATTAATCAATATGAGTCGCTATCTCTAACATAAGTGTTTTGAAATAATTTTTGATTTTCAGATCACACTCCAAAGTCATCTTAGCAGCCTAATAATCCAAATGAATTGAATTAGAATATATGTAAGGACATTAAGCCTACAAAAATTGAATTATCTATAGCCATCTGACCAGCAACCATGTTTCCAAAACTTTTCCACATAGCCCTTCGATCTAAGATTTAAAATATGGGTACCAAATGGCTAAAGGATCTGATCAAGAGATATGAATCAAATGGCTAAAGTACTCTGAAATCCAGACTTCCCTGTCATCAGAGTTCATACTTATATAAACTTCTAGTCAATGAATATATATTTGTTGGACGATGATCTTCAGTGAACTTCGGTTGTGTGAAACCCATACGAAGTTGACATCTCTCCTTGTAGGTCCCACTAAAAAAGGTCACTGACATTTTTAAACCACGTCTGTTTCCACGTAGACCCCACTAAAAAAAAACAAGGTGACTGGTGTTTTTAAAACCCTAAGAAATTTGATGAACCTGAAAATCGCTTCTACCTTAACCCATAACTCTCACCCTTTTAACTTTTAAGTGGGTGACAAGTAATCCGATGTGGTGGTCGACCCGTCGGGAAATATTATGCTTTGACATGGCATTAGTTTGTTGCCTTGCAGCCAATCAAGCGAAAATATTTCGACAGATGGCTGTTTCCTCCTAATATCTTATCTTATGTTAACATTCTATCTCTGGTTGGATGTACTGTAGAAGAACGCTGCCTTGACAAAGCTTGGAAATATTCTGTTTCTCGACTGGTTGGACACCGAAATCTCCGGTTCGTTTGTCATTGGTCGGTCGGTCGCCTTGTCCGTCTGTCTGGAATCTCTGGAAGGTGAAGAAGAAACCAAAGCCAATTTCCTCCCTTTTCGAGCAATGAATTCAGTTCATGTCGATAAGAAACCAGATTAAAATCAGAATTCAGTTCATGTCGATAAGAAACTAGATGCAATCTCCCTTTTTAGTTTCTGCAGAGCTTTGTTAAACTTCCTCATGGTCAGATCTGTTTTTTTCTTCTTTTCTCTGTCGAAGCTCAGCTTGCTTCGATTCTCGTCAGATCGGATTCCGTTTCAGATTCGTCGATTCTCTTACTATCTTAAATTTCTCTCTCTCTCTCTCTCTCAAATTATTTCAGTCAGAAGCTCTAACGACGAGATCGAGACAACCAAACAAATAGACCTAATCGCTTCGTGATATCAACAAACTTCTTTCTAAATCGAATTTCTCTTTCTCTCCAATGGCGAAGTGTTTCAGCTTCACCGCATCAAGAGATTCGTGTTACCGCTATTCCTTCGCGAAAGCCGGCTTTCGATCGTCGTCAACTGATCTCGGTGACGGTACGACCATCCACTGTTGGATTCCCAAAACCTACAAGAACAACAAACCGACTCTCCTCCTCATCCACGGCTTCGGCGCCAACGCGATGTGGCAATGGGGCGAGTTTCTCCGGCTGTTCACCTCACGATTCAACATCTACGTCCCGGATCTGCTCTTCTTTGGAGACTCGTTCACAACTCGGCCGGATCGGACCGAGTCGTTCCAGGCTCAGTGCGTGACGCTAATGATGGAGGCGCACGGGGTGAGCAGGTTTAGCTTGATCGGGATGAGCTACGGCGGGTTCGTGGGGTACAGCATGGCGGCGCAGTTCCCGGAGGCGGTGGAGCGGGTGGTGCTATGCTGCGCCGGGGTGTGCCTGGAGGAGAAGGACATGGGGGAGCGATTGTTTCAGGTGTCCAGCTTGGAGGAGGCGAAGAGCATTTTGTTGCCGCAGACGCCGGAGAAGCTCAGGGAGCTACTCCGTTTGTCCTTCGTCAAGCCTCCCAAGTCCGTTCCTTCTTGCTTCCTCACCGATTACATCGACGTAAGCAAGACCTAACCCAACTGTTGTGATCTGTTACATATGTCGGTATCGGAGGCCGGACCGGCGGTACGGACCGATACCGATCGGTCCGGATCCGATATATAAAATTAAAAAAAAAAAAACAGAACGAATCGTCGCCAGACCGATAAAATCGGACCAGCGGTATCGATCGCTGGACCCCGGTTTATAAATAGCGGATTGGGACCGGATCATAACAGTCCGGTCCTAATCCGGACCAGTCAATATAGATAGGTATTGACCGATCCATGAAACATAACTTACTTCTGTCTTCCATAAACTTTTATTTAATTTTTTTTAATAAAATACATAAAAAAAACTTTTTTAGAATGTTTTAGTGGCGGTCACGTAGAACTGCCACTATAAGATATATTTAGTCACGGTTGGAACGTAACTACTACTAAAACATTCTATTTAGTGGTGGTTCGGACCTAACTGCCATTAAAAGCCTTTGAGGCACAACTTAATGACCGCCTGTAATAAACAATCAATAATAAGTTACTTTTTTTGTAGTGGATATACTAGATTCTTTATTAAGCAAATAACATTCATATTATCACAAGATAATTCCGTGGGTTTAGTATGCATACCAACCTTACTCATCAATTCTTGAAGCCACGTCCCTTCCTTGAAAGCCTCCGTCAATGACATGTACTCGGCATCGATACTAGACAATGCAACAGTAGGTTGAGGTCTTGACATCCAACTAATGAGACCATTCCCAAACCGGAATATATAACCCGTAGTTGATCTTCCTTTGTCAAGATCATTAGCATAACTTGCATCAACAAACCCATGCATTGAATCTGAATCCTTGCTATATGTGTAGCATAATTACTAGTGCCTCTTAAATATCGAAGGACCTACTTTCCGGCTTCTCAATGTTCCTTACCCGAATTTGTAATAAACCGACTTAGAATACTAACCGCATAAGCAATGTCTGGTTTAGTGCATACCATGACAAACATCAAGCTTCCTACCACGCGTTAGCATATGGAAAACCATCCATCTTCATTTCATCTTCCCTTTTTGGGCATTGCTCAAAAGACAACTTAAAGTGTGCCGCTAGTGGTGTTTTTACGGGCTTTGCTTCACTCATGCCAAACTTTTTAAACACCTTCTCCACAAATCTCTTTTATGAAAGTGATAGTGTCCTATTTTTCTGATCTCTTTGTATTTGCATGCCAAGGATATGTGATGCCGGTCCAAGATCTTTCATCTCAAAAGACTTGCTCAATTGTTCATTGAATTCACTAATCTTGACTTTATCTTTTCCAACTAGCAGCATGTCATCAACATACAATACTAACATCAAGAAAGTATCATCTTTAAAGAACTTCAAGGAGACACAATGATCATACTTATTTCTCTCATATCCAAGATTCATCATGAATGAGTCAAATTTCTTGTACCATTGCCTTGATGCTTGCTTCAATCCATACAAAGACTTTTTGAACTTACAAACAAGGTTCTCCTTTCCTTGTTCAATGAAACATTGAGGTTGTTTCATGTACACCTCTTCTTCAAGATCACCATGTAAAATGCCGTCTTCACATCCATTTGATCAATTTCCAAGTCAAACTTGGCAATAAGAGCAATCACAAACCAAATGGAGACTAACTTCACAACTAGTGCAAAAATTTCAAGAAAGTCAATACCTTCCTTTTGGGAAAAACCTTTGGCATCTAACATTTATCTTTCAACATTACCATCAATGCAATTCTTCTTGTAAACCCATTTACATCCAACCCCCTTTCTTCCTTTTGGTAGCTCCACCATATCCCATGTTTGGTTTTTTATGAAGAGCATGCATCTCCTCATCCATAGCTTGCTTCCAACTTCTAGAGTCATCATTTTCAATTGCTTCATTGAATGTGCTTGGCTCTCTATCTTTCATTAACAAGGCTCTCATTGTGATGGGATCCACACAATCCTTGAAGCATGCCGATAAATGCTTCTCACGCCTTGGACGGTTTTGTGATGATGATGGTGCTTGATCAACATGCTCATCATCTTCATTTTCCTTATCACTCTCACTTGTACTTTTCTCAATGGGAGTATCATTTTCCGAAATTGAATGCCTCGGTTCAATTTCAAAATGTTCAACCTCTTGTGGATTTTCTTTAGTTGACTCATTTTCCATATATTTGGCTTGAACCCGAGAATCATTAAAGTGAACATCCCGGCTAATTATAACTTTGCGGGAAACCGGATCCCATAAACGATAACCTTTTACACCCTTGCTATAGCCAACAAAAACACACTTCTTTGCCTTGGGGTCAAGCTTGTTTCTCAAACAACTAGGAATTAGAGCATAAGCATCACAACCAAAAATTCTTAAATCTGAATAATCATAAGGCGTTTCGGACCATACTTCTTGTGGTATTTTCTCATGCAATGTTGCCGAAGGAGACCGATTGATGAGATAACAAGCCATATTCACCGCCTCGGCTCATAGCTCTTGGTCAAAGCCGGCATTGCTCAACTTACATCGAGCACGCTCCATCAATGTTCGGTTCATGCGTTCGGCCACACCGTTTTGTTGTGGAGTATGAACAACGGTGTTATGTACAATGATGCCTTCATCCTTGCAAAATTTCAAGAACTCATTTTTCTTGTACTCCATGCTATTATCCGTCTAAATCACCTTAATACATCTTTCGGTTTGCTTTTCAACGTCGGCCTTAAAATGTGTGAATGCCATGAAAACCTCATCTTTAGATTTCAAGAATGTGACCCACACCTTCCTTGAAAAATATCAATGAATAGAACAAAGTATAATGCACCTCCACTGTCACGTCCCAAATCCCTAGGTGGGTGGCACGGATCACGAGTAACCTTCGGGTTCCCCAACCGTGGAACGCGGGTCACCAACAATTACGAGACTGCTAAAAACTCAAGTAACGAAATCGGAGTGCAAAAACAACAAGCTATAAATAAATCCAATAACGGCTTCAGAAGAGCCTAAATCCCAACATTCAAATAAATTGAAACTGTTCAATCCTATTGCATCAATTTAAACTCATACATAAAGAAATAATTAAAGCAACAATCCAAGTCCAAGACCATCTCTCACGTCATCTCAACCTGCAACATGAGTAAGTTGCGTGAGCTTGGAATACTCAGTAAGCACGAACTCTGTCATCCATCCTCATGGAATAACATAAGTCACACAATTCACAACAACATATCAACAACTAACATGGTACTTATCACATACTCATATGGCATAAACTGGACAGACGATATTACATGCGCAACATATATCATTGAATGATGTAAATACACATAAGAAACTAAATCACAAAGAAGTATGAATGTATGAAGGGTGAATGAATGCACATCAAGGAATGTCACACAATGATATGAATGGATCTAATGCATGCCCTAGCCAATGATCAGTCGATTCCAAGTTCCTTTGGCTTCCATTTTCTACAGCTGGAAGATACTCTCATATCATACAATAACAATTGTAGGGCATTCATTTTACTATAGCTGAATACTACTCTCTTAAATCCCACGTTGTACGACGCGGTTCTATAGGATTTTCAACCTACCCTAGCTCAATTCCCGTAGCTATTTCTCATATTGTTCCTCATGCATCCTGATGCATTGATGGGTCACTCCAGGACCAGTCACATAACATATCACATTCACCATTTGATTATACGAGGCTTAATTCTCTTAACGAACTCACATCTCAATCCCTCGCTACCCGGTTGACCCGGACGAGCTATCAAATCTTTACTGCCACTATCAATACAGGATATCTTGTGTGCCAGGTCGACCTACTAGCATTCTGTAGCATGCCAGCCTCACAATGGGCCCGTCGTGGGGGACACAACGCCCCACAATCTCCCGTACCAATCGGTCAAGTATCAGTAGAATCCAAGTGATAATATCCTTCGAAAACTGCCCGTGCACCCATACACACAAACAATCCTCTGGACACCATCACAAGTACCCTTTCCACACACCATGAGATTGCCGGTAATAACATCCTTCGGAAGCTGTCCGTGCGTCCATACACACGAACAATCCTTGGGATATCATCACTGGAATCATTTCAACAAGTATCAATATATTTCAATCAATTATGTGCAACATAGCATAACAACAGTCCAATCATTCAATTATCAAACACTTAGAGTCACAACCCCAATCCGTGGTCAAGTCTAAGGTATATTAGTAGGGTAGTTCATAGCCTAATAACCCTCCTTAGATCCCTACAATATCGCTTTATCACTCATTAGTGTCAATACTTAGGTCGCTCCATGTTTTCTAATAAGTGGGAAAAATCTCACCTAATTATCATATAACATTTCTCATTCATTCTCACCACGTTATACACCTTATTTTAAAGGTTACATATGTTTTCAAGATACTATTTATACCCACAGTTGTAGGACTTATCCCAGATTTGACTAAGTCTGGAAACGTTGACTTTTTCCTAATTTATTTTTAAGGCCTAGAATATGACTCTCTTTCTTACTGGACTTTTGGTATCCAACCAATATATGATATAACCAAGTTGTACAAAAATCAAGGGCCTCAAAGGTGATCTAATAATACCCCAACTCGAATTTTAGGGTTTTGACAAAAATCCTGAAAACTGGAATCTCCTACTAAAATCGGACAGTTGATTTTTTACTCGGTCAGGGTCTGAAAGTATTTTTATTGAATCCAAATAGGGGATATTTGCTTATTTACATGTAATATCTTAAGTAAATTGAGGATAAAAATACGTGGACATTTACTTAAATGATAATCAGGTAAATAAGGTGCTGTCTGGAAACACAGGCTGACTGAGTACTGATGCTGCGTCTGGGGCACTGTGGTCTGTCGCGCTCGATCCCATATTGCGCTCGATCTTAATGCGCTCGATCGCAATGTTACAGTCTACAGAACTCTGTTTTCTGGGCAGTCTGATAACTAAGGATTTCTTACCAAATTAATAGATTTCTGGGTTTGATTCCTACCTAAGCAATCAACTTATCTGTATTGCAAACATTATAAAAACTAACACAAGTTACGACATAATCTCATGTATATTTCTGTTATAACTTCTGAAAACAAAATCTGATCATGAAAACTAAGATAAACCCAACCACATGATTCGATCAATTTGCAAGCAAGTATATATTGAAATCACTAGATCCTCATGTTATTCCAATCGAACTATATAGAGTAAAGAACTTACCTTGATTAGCATATGATCTGGTACTGGATCGATTCTCCAACCTTCTTTCTTTCTTTTCCCCCCTTCTTCTCCTTGCTTAAACTCTCAATTTTCTCTCTATTCTCTCAGTCTCTAAACACAAATCAGCTCCCTCTCATCCTATGATTGGGAGGTTAGAGTAATAGGGAGCTACTTCCCCAAAATTCTCTTCATCACCCCCACGTACAAGGCCACGACTCAATGACCATTTCAACGCATGATCTGTACGTTTGAATTGAGAGTGTAATTTAAATTTCCAACCGAGCCCAAAAGTTTTGGTAATTACATTATGACCCCTGTTTCAATACTTGTTTTAAATTATCACCCTATGGTCCAATTAGGTTATTAATCCACGTTAATAATTACATTCAAATTACCAATTAATTTCTATAACTCCCTTATTGATTCATCTTCTTTAATTAATCTCTAATTAATTAATATATTTCATTTACGGGTTAGGGTCACTACATCCATATGATAGAATTGGTGATGGCCCCCATACATCGGAATGTATGTAATCAAGTATACCTTTACTTGTATGACTTCTGGCCTTGAAGCTTCTTCTATGATGTTTGCCATAAACACAATGTTCACAAATTTCCTTCTCACCAATTTTCAACTTGGGAATAAGATCCCCCTTCATCAATATATCCATACCTTTTTCACTCATGTGGCCAAGCCTCCTACGCCATAACCGAATTGGAAGCTCATCATCTTCCGATACTACGTTTGCATCATCTACCACTGTGCTTCAAAGTAACTTGTATAAGTTATCAACTTGGATGCCTTTCATGACAACCAAAGCACCTTTAGAAACCTTGAGAACTCCACCTTGCCCAGTAAATTTGTAGCCACCCGAATCTAATTCACAGAGTGAAAGTAGACTTTTCTTTAATTCTGGCACATACCTCACATTTTCAAGTGTCCTCACTATCCCATCAAACATCCTTAATTGTACCGTTCCAACACCAACCATCTTACTAGTTGAATTATTACCCATTAAAACGGTACCACCCTTACATGGCTTATATGTACTAAACCATGACCGATGAGGGCACATATGATTAGTAGCACTACTATCAAGGATCCAATCTTGGTAAAATGTAGCATTAGATTTAGCCATGTATATTTTATCTTCCATAAATCCTAAAGTAGATTCTTCCATTTGGTTAGCTTCATTCTTGGCTTCAACATTTTGCCTTTCCTTATTTGCTTCTTTACTCACATTTTAATTTTTCTTAGTGTTCTTTCTAAGTCAACAATCCTTCTTCATGTGACCCCTTTTCTCACAACTCCAATAAGCATCTTTGTCAACACAATTTCTTGATTTTGATCGAGCCTTGGACTTACTTCTTGAAGTGCCTCTTGATGAGCCATCATGCTCATTTGACCGATCTCTAGTTGCAAGAGCCTCCACCTTTGCCTCCTCCAAACTTCCTAAAGATGCCTTTTTCTGGAGTTTATCAGCAAGTAAAGCACTAAACACATCATCCAAGCAAAGAGAATCATCTTTGGTACAACTCAAAGTTGTAACCAAGTTGTCATAACTTTCCGGCAATGTACAAAGTAATGTCACCGCCTTGTCCTCCTCTTCTATCCTCCTCACACCAATACTTTCTAGTTGACAAACGATGTTATTAAAAGTATTCAAGTGTTCTAAAACTTTTGTACCTTACAACATCCTCAAAGAGTACAACATTCTCTTCAAGAAAATGCGATTAGTAAGAGACTAGGTTTGGTATAAACTTTCTAACTTTTCCCATAAACCGGCGGCCATTTTCTCACCAACAATATTAAACAAGAATTCATCCACTAGACATAAGCAGATAGTAGACAATGCATTCATATCCAACTCTTTGCACTCTATCATGGAATCCGGCTTCTTGTCTTTTCCAAGTAATGCTTTACATTGTCCTTGTTGAACTAGCAAGTCATGAACCTTCAATTTTCATAACTCAAAATTCTTTCGGCCATCAAACTTCTCCATCTCAAATCGACTACTTGACATTTTCTGCAAATTGTCACACAAGCAATTTCACTGACACCTTGCACACACAAAACCCAAAAGCTCTGATACCACTTGCAGTGACAATGCCTGACGCTAATAATCCGTTCACCAGAATACAAACACCACAAACAACAATGAATGATTTCGGCAAACCCATGGAAATGCCCCAATATGTGTATGCAAAAAAATCAAGTAATATGGAAGTTTAAAGAAACTAAACCAACCACAAGACAACCAATTTACGTAGTTCACCACAAAGGGCTACGTCCACAGACAATCTGGCAAGCAAATCCACTATCAATGATGAATAAATATAAGGATATAGTACAAACCCTTACCCCTCAACAACTGGGTTAAAACCCACCTTCTACACCTTCTCTAGCAAAACTCAACATTCACAAGATACACCGTCTTCCCAAATCCGAAAAACCACCTTGAGAGCAAGACTCCCAACACGTTGGGATTGTGGGATTTTACAAAAGAAGAAGAAGAAGAAGAACCTTGGAGAGCAAGAAAATTCTGTTTTGTCTATTGCCTCTCCGAAGAAGGGAAACCCCCTACTAAAGAAACCCCTTTAATAGACCAAATAAACATCCATTAACTCTTTTGAGTTAATTCTCAAAAAACCTTTTTATAAAAGGAAATAATACTCTTGCCCAAATAATAGATTTTATATCACCAATCCCAGTAGTCAAAACTCGGCTAACTAAAACAAAGTAATTAATCCCGAGCAAAAAAATTTCAAAAGGGAGATTAATCCCATTTTTTTTTTCTTTTTCTTGCAAGTTGAGAAGTACTTAATTGAAAGATGGAAGGTACGGGTGTAACTTGGGTCGGGCTAGCCCGAACCCAAGTCAACCTGACTTTGGATTGGGTTTTATATCTCTTTGGGTCGGTTTTCAACCCGAATTAGTTCGATTCAATTTTGAGTTGGGGCTTTGGATAACCCAACTCAACCTGAAACCTAAATTGAAGTAACCCGGTTAATATATATATATATACCCATTGTTTTGCGCTTATTTTAAGAGGAAAAGTTTGAGGGACTTTCACTAAAAATAGAACATTTTTAAAAAAGTAGTTTCCAATAGGCTCAGGCTCACACTTTCTAATGAACCAAATGCACAATTTTTGTTAGAAAGTTTATTTTTTTTCTTACAGATTCTAGCTAACCAAACACAGCCTAAAACTATTATCAAATCGTACTTCTAAAATATTAGAAGTACGATTTGATA
>JAUPMG010072873.1:0-13108 GCA_031762675.1 Pachysandra terminalis
GAGTCCATTAGGGGTAGCATGCTCCTAAATACGTCATTCGAGTAAAATAAGGTCCGTCGAGGGAAGAGTAAGATTTTTCTTCCCTCGGGTGCTCAGAAGGCAGTGTGTGGTGAGAATATAAGTCCTTAGTCTTTTGAATATTTCAAAAGCGAGGAAATGACGTGTTTGTTGGGTTTGGGACACGTGGCGTCTCCCACAAGCTGAAATTCAAAAGGTAGCTTCCTTGAGAAGCCATCGCCTTAATTGGTGATAAGAACGGTCAGATATCCTTCTGCCATTTCAAATCTCACCTTTTTACCAAATGGTCTAATCATCGTACGCAGCTGCTGACAGCTGGCACGTGAAAGGGACGGTTGTACAACTGTTACAGCTTTAAAGAGTGATTCAGTGTATGCGGCATTACCCAAAACATGTACACGCGCTTGCAAAAAAGCGCCGCGTGTAAAGTGGAGTTAAATTAGCCTGCCTGATCAACACTACTAAAAGTTTCTAAGTGGATAACATAAACATTATTAAGCTCATTTTGCCTTTACATGTATACGAGGCAAGTCATAAATATAATTTTGTTTCATTCAACATACTTTATGAAGGTGGTTATTTCCTTCTATATTATTCAAATATATTGTTATGTACAAAACTCCAAATTTCTTGAATTTTTCAAATCCAACAGTCCATGCCCATGTCAGATTCTAACACATGTTACCATACCAATGCGACATAAGAATTTAGTCTCAATCAAAACATTAAAGAAATTGAAATGCCACCACTAATGAAAAAGATAAAATAAAAAAATCATCCAAAACATATTCAAAGAGAAAGGAAGTATCATGTTACCTAAGAGTATAATTATGTAAATCAGGTATCAAAATCAGCATAAATCAAAGAGAGATATTGATAGGATTTTGCATGCCTCTAAAATTAAATAAGTTGTAAAGTAGTGCAATACCAACCAAACAGTTACTTGGTAAGAAGGTGAAAGATCAATAGATGCACATGCTAAGAGTCTTAGATACGGTACAAAAAAATAAAAAATATAAGTTGAGAGTATTTAAGTACAAATATGTTTCAAGTAACTCTCATCTGTCTACGCATATGCATAAATAATGAAATTGGAAGAATCACAAAACATTATAGACAACATGAAAGAATGCAAAACAGTGTGGTCAATAGTTCCATTACATACAACTAGTGCAAACTGAGAAAGACATGCATCTGCTGCAGTGATGTTACTGAATCCATATAAACTGGATGGCCAAAGGACCAACGATAATTTGGTTCAACTCATCTAGTCTACTCAAAAAGGGTTGCAAGCTGATCTAACTCCCAATTTGCAAAACCTTTCTAAAGGAAATGCTTCAAAAATAACTAGAAAGATTTTGTTCTTATTCTTGCAGCCCCTGGTCCCATAATTATGTTCTAATACTTTCTGTAGCGACACTAACCCAGAAATTAATATAATAAATTGATATGAGAACATTTAAATAAATATCTATAAGGAAATCTAAATTTGATTTGATTGCTTGACACTACTAATCAATATAGAAACTGGAATTAGCAACTTAGTAGGAGTCATAATCTTTAGATCAATTTAATAATGTTATGTGTTAAGGTTTGTAAGAGAATTATAATGATATGATGTGCTGAATTTATGTTTATTGTAATTAAGTGTGGTATTGGGGTTAGATTGCAATTATAGGAAGTGTGGAGGATATGATGTAATTAAGTGAAGTTTATTGGGCTGAGATTTGATTTGGTCGTATGAACCATTAATTGGGATTAAATGTTAGTTTGGTAATTCAATGTAGATTCAAATTAGTTAGATTAGAAGGTGAGATTTAGTTTCCTATTAGAAAGGAGTTTGAGATAGGAAAGGACTCTACTAAAGAATCCTTCCTCATCTCAATTGGTATGGTGCGTTGGGATTAGAAAGAGAACATAAGGGGATTAGGAAGGTGCGTGGAGAATAAAGGAAAGAATTTTAGGGTTTTGGGTTGGAAAGAAAAAGAGATAGAGAGGAAAGAAGCTACAACAATTTTCTGTAAAAAAAAGAGTGCAGAAAAAGAGAGAAGAAAAGAAAGAGAGAGAAGGAAGAGAGTGCAGGAACAAAAAAAAGAGATTGAGAGAAAAAGAAGGAGCTAGAAGAAGAAGAAGAAGAAGAAGAAGAAGAAGAAGAAGAAGAGAGGATTCTGCAGTTCTGGGTTTTCAGCAATAAGGTAGGTACCTCGGTTGTTCCTCACAATATTAATAATAGTGTCCATGGGTGTGGGTGAGTGTGATCATGTTTATGCATGTGTATTTGTGTATATAAGTACATGTATGTGCGCATATATGTGATTCTTATGCTAAGGTATGTGATGCTTTTATGTGTTATCATGTGAATATATATATACGTGCATATGTGTATATCCAAGTGTATTTTTATATGAATAAGATTGGTGGAATGAATTCATGAAAGGAAAAAGGTTATAAAATATATGATAAATGCATGAATGAAGAGGGGAGAGTATTCAAAGATGTGTAAGACCAATAAAGAGTGAAAAAGGGGAGAAATTGGGGTTTTCTGTGCAAAATCCGAGTTTCGGTCCAGTCGGGGTTGGACCCTGGAATGGACCAAAGTTCACAAAAAGGTGGGAGAAACTTTCTGGAAAAGGGGCCAAAGGTTTAGGTGGACCGAAGTGGGGATCGAAGGTTTCGGTCCAATTGAGGGTAGACCCTGGAGTGGACTTTCGGTCCACTTGGGGGGAGACCGAAGGTGGGGACTAAAGCCCATTTTGGGTGAAAACTTATGGGGAGCTTGGTTTGACCCTAATGAGGCTGTGTGTGGTGGTTTTATTCCATAAAAATATGTGTGAAGACTTGTTCAATAAAATGATGTTAATGTCATGGATTGTTGATTCCTGTGAGATGGGATGGAGTACTATGATCTATAATAGAATGTGTCTTATTGTTTTGACCTTGGCAGCAAGTGTAAATGATGGAATTGAATATGTATGTATTGCATGAGTTGTGAAAAATGGTCCTTATGTGACCAAATATCTATGCATTAGATATGCTTGAGAATCATGAAATGTGGTATGAATGTGTGTTGTAAAGGACGATTCCAACGTGAACTCCTTGGGATGAGAATTCCTAAACTTGATAAGGACAATCCCGATGCGGACTCCTTGAGTGTTAATCCATAAATTTGAAAGAACAAATAGTTACGGGAATTGATCCCAGTAGGTTGCAAATCCTACAAAACCATAATGCACACATGGGATGAATGAGGTTGTCGACTAGATAAGGAAACTGACTGATCACCAGAATTGCATTAATTAACATTCATAATTTGTGTGTTGCATTTTTTGTGTTTATTTATCAATTTTGCATAAGCATCCATTCATTTTAGCATTCATTATTTTTTCTGCATTTTCATAATATTGTTCTTTTATTCTATTTTGCTGTTTTTGATGTTCATATAATGATGTGATTGAACTACTAATGCATGTGTTAAGGTTGAATGATTTTGGTTGTTAAATGTGAATGGGAGATTATCATGCTAATAATGTACAACATGATTTTATGTGTGTGGCTGGCTTTATTATTGATGATGTGAGACATAGGACCTATGGTTTCCTACTGGGCCTCAAAAGCTCAAGTGTTTTTCGTCCAACAGGTTAAGGAGATGAGTCGGAGCGAAGGATGCATGGTAAGATAGATTACTGATTACTGTTTTCCGTTTTCAGATTTCTTTGAGATGTAATAGACTAGGAGAGCTTTGATAATAAGTTAGTTTCTGTTTTGGGAATTAAGACAATGATGTAATGACTGGATCTTTTATGGATGGTTTGATTTTGATTTAGCTTCCACATGTATGTTATTATGTGTGAATTGTAGTTGGTTTCTACATCCAAGGGGATTGAATCCAAAGGTTATGCCTTGTGATCCTCAAGATCAGATATCTCAGATTCGGGCCATAAATTCAATTGATATGACCCAAATTCCATAATCACTTAAATCTTTATTGAAAAAAATGAGAGTTCGAAAGCCTAACCCACCATGACAATTCCATGATCCATCCATTCCTTCCCTTAGAAAGCTTTTCCTAAACTTTATAATCTTTTGAAAACTGAACTTAGAACTGGAAATAGAAAGAGGAGATAGGCCTGAAGATTAGAGACTTCTCTTAGGTTACCTTCCCTCCTTTTGGACATGCACACTTTTTCCCAAATGACATTTTTTTTCAATATGCTCTAGTCCTAGGTCGAAATTGACTTGGACCTACAGTTGGTTCCTATTCCTAAGGAAAGGGCTAAAAGGGACAAGATAAGTTTTCAGACTATACACCTCAAATTTTTGGCAAGCTCTCCAAAATGAAGAACTTTTCTTACTGCCGTGATTTTTTGTAGATCCAAAGGCCACCACCACAATCTGTGGATGAATTTTAGATATTCCAACTAGGAATGAAAATCTTTGCACAATACCATCAATATTTCACCTTCTCTAATTTCATCTAACATGAGAAGATTTTCAATGGTAATACTTATTTCTAACAAGCGCATTCATTCAGGGCAAAGGACCAGAATTTCAGGTGCCATTTGCAACATTTAAAATTAACAAATAAAAATGATAATCCTACCAATTGGAATTTCCTAGTGTTGACACTATTTTTGCATGCCTTCAAAGGTCCAAAGGCTCCAAAACTTAGGGATGAAGAGCAAAGGTAGGTGTTAGGTCCGTTTATATAAATTAATCGCATGTCTAGAGAGTATTAGATTATCTAGTGTTATCTAATGAAAATCAAGACAATAACACAAGCAATTTTAACGAGGTTTGGTATACACCTACTCTCGGGACCACGTCCAAATGATGAACAATCCACTAAAGCAAACAAGATTACATACACCAATTGGAACTTACACAAATTAAAGACTCCCTCTTGAATATTGTCGCCATTGTGTAGAATCAACTTCAAGGATTTGTTCAACGAGCTCCCCTCGACATATGCATGCTTGATTGAACTCCCTTCAATCAGCAGCCGCCTTCTCCCGAAGACTTCAAAGTTCTTCTCCCGAAGAACTAGAACGCATGATTGAACTCCCTTCAATCTGCAGTCGCCTTCTCCCGAAGACTCAAAGCACTTCTCCCGAAGCACTGTAAAAACACTGATATGATCTTCTTGAATCACTTGGAGAGTTCACCTTCTTCACGAAATTCAATGTGTATTTATAGAGAAGGTAAACAAACCTTTTCAGATTCTCGGATGACAGACTGTTGCAATACTGTTGCAACATTCTGTTACAACAGATCTTCAAAACGAGATTTGAGATCAGATCAAGATCATAATCAAATTTTCTTCTTCAAATCTTCTTGATCTCCCTCAAGCATCTTCTCAGAATCTTCCTTTATAGATAACCATCCTTTGCTATTAATTAGCAACACTATATTGAAGAGGATCTTGTCCGATTGGTCACTTTCTTTATTCCAGAATATTGCCTTCAACTGAATTGTGGTTTATATATGCATGTTCTACTGTTCTTCAGAGGATTCTCTTCAAACACCAGCTGTAGTGTTTTGAGCAATCTGCTACCTTCTATTTGTTTGAAAGATCTTCTGAGATTTAAAAGTTTCTCTCCAGCTCGCCAGTTGTACCACACGCTCCATGCAATCCTTTTTATTGAAACGGTATGCGTCTTTAATGCAATCTCTTAAAATATTTACAACTGGTTGTAATCTATTCTTTTTAGAGATTCTTTCCTAATATATAGCAACTATATTAGAATGAAATCACATTCAAAGATGATACTTACTTAATTTGAATTTAGAAGGATATGGTCAAGAATGAAGTTAATTAGAAGGTGTGTTATTTGCCAAATCAAATTTTGCCAATAATGCCAATGCACACGTGAGATCTAACAATACACCCATATTCCAATATCTTATATTAGATATTAATATTAAAACAACATGTTGATAAATCATATTATATACAAATAATAATGAACTATAATATGAATGCATTTGCATTAAGCTAAGCCTTTTTAGGAGTCGAGCCTGAGCCGCAAATATTTTAATGAGCCTGAAACAGAGCCTGAGCTCAAAAATTTTTAAGCCGTGTCTGAGCCATCCTTTACAACAGATAAAGAACATAGACATACGTTAACATGATTGATAAACTAGGAAGATTAAAATCACGGATATGCAAGTCAAGATTAATGAATAACATAGTAAAAGATAGGGTAAATTATATTTTGACCCCTTAAAGTTTGTTAAATTATAATTATTTCTTTTTTATATAAAACTTTAAAAAATTATAGACTGATTTATCCCTAATAAAATATAAAATTATTTCTCTCGAATCCACCACCTCACCACTATCACCTACCATCACCCCTATCACCACCCAAATCAATTCATGACCCTCCTAGGTTTCGTATAAAAAAGAATAATTGTAATTTAACAAACCTCATAGGATCTAAGTGCAAGTGTGAGTCAAATTGTAATTTCCTTTAAAAAATAATATCTATGAATCTAATCTTCAAACAGTAAGAGATCTGAAAGCATCTAAAACTCAAACGAAGCAAAATCAAACGCAATTACCGATATGCAATGAAAACTCAAAAAAAAAAATAAAAAATTAATAATTCCGAAGCGTCATAACCGTAGATTTCGAAGCTAAGTAGAGAATCAAACCAACAAAATAAGATCGAAGCCATCAAGAACTAATCGAGTGGTGGAAAGAAAAGAAGAACCCTGACTTGTCAAGATTGTCGATCAACTCTTCTAGGATTGATTGGTGGGAGAGAGAAGATTAAGACAAAAGAAGGACGACTGAGATATGGTGCGGGCTTGTAAATGTTTGAAAAAATTGAAGCTTCTAAGAAAGGGAGAAGATAAAATTTTTTCAGCAAAGTTGAAAAACCCATTGCGTTGCTATCAACTATAGCAATCTAAAACCATTGCAGTGTAAATTCATATTCAAATTTTCTCCTTGAGAAATTGTTGTTTTTTTTTTTTTTCGCACCGAGAAATCATTGGGATTAAACAAAAAAAGAGATCATTGGGTGCTTATGTTCTCCATCAATCCAGTGAGATCATCAGATCTCAAAAACCTCATCAATGATAAAGAAAATGGATGGATCCAGAGGTTTTTCTATTTCTCCTCGGTTTGTATGGTTTTTAGTAGGGGTGCAACTTGGTTTGGGTTAACCCAAATCCAAATTAACCAACTCAACCGAATCAATTCAGTTTCTACTGATGATTTGGCGGTCTAAATAATCTTATTGGACACGCGACATGATTCTAAAATACGTGTGTACGCTTTTAAGATACAGCCGCATATGCCACATCATACACAAAGCAGTTACCTGCTCCCTCCATTATCTCCCACGTGTGAAAGCCGAAACAGCAACCCACGCCCTATTGGGCCACGTCAGCAGTACTGATGACTTTTTGGCCTATCTGAGATTTGCGGTCACCTCATCCTGATCAAGGGTTAAAATACGGGTTAAAAGGTTAACTCCTACAATGAAAGAAGCCTAACAGGAAGAGGCGGTTACTGCACATCCTAACTAGAGGCTAACCACCCTGAGATGGTCAATTCGTCAAGGGTTAGTCACCCTTAATAGACTAAGGGTTAGTCACCCTCAATAGACTAAGGATTAGTCACCCTTTTTAAAATGACTAAGGGCTTTTCTGTCTCCTTCGAATGACAAATAGAAGGGGTTTGTCACCCACAATAGACCTTGCATTCGGTTGACTTTAAAGGAAATCTTATTAAAAGAACTCTCGAAGTACACATTTTGCCTATCCCTAGGAAACACCTATGGATTGCAAACTTTACTGACTCTGAAATACCCTCAGAAAAGAGTACTTCAGAGACATGTTATTACCTTTCCTGTATATCTCATTTGAATGACATACGAGAAATTCGTGGGACTTACTTGTACACTTTGTTTTTAGAGTACTTAGAAGGACGCTCGTTTCTCTTACTGAAGTCTAATTCAAAGACACTCGAATTGGTTACTTAACCCAGAACCTTGAAGGATCCTAAGGTAACATTTCCTTACCAAGGATAATTGATCATGAAAACCGAATCACCTACAAGGGCTCTTATACATTAAGATCTCCAAATGGGTGACTTCGTTAAATATACTGGTCACTTTGGAAAGGGTATAAGGTTATTCCGGTCTCTTCTAAAGGAATATTGATTGAGCTACCAAAAAGGAATCCTTTGGAAGAGGATAAAAGCCAGAGGAATACTTGCAGAACTCGAATGACTCTTCTATGTAAAGAAGATTGCAATGAATCCCCAAATTCATCACGTGTTAAAACCTCAGCTGCTTATACATATGATGTATATCTTATCTGAGGGGATTTTGTCTTATCAGGTATGACGGTGATACTTGAAAGATCATGAGTGATAACTTAACAAGAAAACAGACAAAAGACTTGTGTACTTCAAACACTGAGGTTCCCTTGCTCTGTGGTGTGCGTTCTTATTGACACACCTGACATCTCAACCTCCCTTCTGTTTGATTCTTTCTTGTCTTATTTACATATCACATTTCATGAAGAAACGCTCTAGATAGAACGGTTGCACGACAGTTTAGGTTATCCTAATACAAGCCCTTCAGATTACATCTCTATTGACGCTCTTGTATTTGTGAATTCAAACTTTACCAAATAAAGTATTTAAATTTGAATTATTAAAATTTCTGCATCACCATTAATTGGCGACTCCGCTGGGGAGTTTGTAGTCGTTTCTTCTGAAAAGGAGATACTCTGTAGAGTAGTTATCATTATTTTGTCTCAATGGATCCAACTCTTGAAAATTATACTCCTGTGGTTGAAGAAATCTTGGAAGAACACCATGTTGATGGCCCTGCACCAGCTTTTGAAACCTCAACAAATCAGTTCATTCTGAATGCTTTGAGAGATATGCAAGCGCAGCTGGATAGGCTAGCGGCCAAAGCCAATTTGGAAGTTCCTTCTGAGAACACTTCGAAAGCTTCCCCTATGTTTGACCCTCCTTCAACTATACCATCTGTACCCCTTGCTTCCAAAAGTGACTTTGTCACTATAGCTGATGTCAAAACACTTCTCCACCAGTCTCATACCAAGGATATTGACTAGATCAAGAGTGACTTTCGTCCGATGTATTCGAAAATCCTACTTAATAGCACGTATCCTAAGGAGTATGAAGTCCCTGTGTTCCCCAATTTTCTGGGGCAAACAGTGAATGTGAGAGAACATGTGAGCCGTTTTATTGTGGCTCTGAGGGCTTACGCTGGTGATAAAGAACTTCGTCTACGCAAGTTCTTTAAATCACTTTGCGAGAGAGCGTATACCTGGTACAACAGATTGGAGCCTGGGTCTATTCAAACCTAGGAGGACATGGTAGCTTTGTTCCATCGTAAGTTTTTCATTACGGAGAAAAAGCTAACCATTATTGATCTCAGCCAAGAGAGACAAAAACCTGGAGAAGAACTCGTGGCATATGTCAAAAGGTTTAAAGATTTGGTGATTACTTGTATTGAGATACTGCAAGAAGAAAAGTTTGTTCAGATATGCATAAATTGCATGCTCCTTGCATACCGCGTGCAACTAGAAAACTTGAAACTCATAAGCTTCACTGAGCTATACGAAGCCACCAAGCAGACCAGCGCTTCTATGCCCCTCGTTGACAAGAAGAGTGACAAGAAGCGAGTCCTTGCGATGACTACGAAAAAGTCGGAGAAGGCTTCCTTATCATAACCCAATCCCATGAGACCACTTGGGGCCCAGTGGGGTCCAGATTGTAACCTTCACTCCCTTGGAAAGAGAGTGGTAGTCGATTCATAGCTAAAGTAGGAATGAATAAATTTTCATTCACAAAAAGAGATATAAAAGTGTTTGTTATATATAATTACAAACTTATGCAACAGAACACCCAAACTACAGCTCTAGGTTTAAAATCATATTTTTGTTGTAGATACTATCTCAAGTATCCCCAAAAAGAATCACAAATCCCAAAAATATCAGAGTATATACAAAAATGTTTTATAGACATTACAATTGGTCACTCGTAATAGTAGTCGTCTTCTTTTTCGTAGACCTCCTCCCTAGTAGTGCTTTCTTCAGCAACGGCCTCCTCTAAATGTCCTGAAATATTGGCTAAAAAGCATGAGCTATAAAGCCAGTAAGTAAGTAAAGCCAGTAAGTAAGTAAATTCAGGAATGTATAAGATTATCCTGGAGACTAAACAATATTCTTAGTCCAAAAAATAAATGAGACATAACAAATGCAATGCATGAGGTAAATTGTTTATTATGTATGTTGTACACCTAATTTATAGGAATCACCAAGTTGAACTAACAAACAATCTAGTATGCTATGAAAATTCAACTCTGTCAAAGTGTCAATGTGGCATGTTTCCTCCTGATCCAGTCTCTATTCGGGGTGTCCCAGTAACCTAAATTCGTCCCAGGGTGTTCTAGCAACATGAAATCATCCCCGCGTCGTAACAGTCCAAGGATTAGAACTCTTCTATGTGTACAACATAGTTTTAAGGGCTTTCAACCTAGGAGGCACAATCCCCCCACTTATTTTTATCAGTGGTACGTATACCGAGACTTTCACCCACGTGCGGTATCCCTCTAGAAAACACGACACTTTACAAAACTACAGGGATCTTTCTCTGATCCTTGGGTCTAATGCCCTTAGGCAAAAAGAAAGTATATTTGATTAGCTACTCCCTTAACTCAGTCCTACCAGTCTCCTCACTAGATGTGGAGTCACATCACTCTCATTTCAAATCACGAGATACAACCGTGAGGTCTCAGAATACAGGGACATACTCTTCGACCAATTGTGGCCTAGAGTCAATGCAGTGTTGTCAAGTGGTGCACGTTAGCTAAACATACATTTCATAGTGTACAGGGTGCATTATAACTAATTAGAATACGCATACCGCACATCTCCATGTATTTCCACATAATATCTCACAAATTCAAGTTATAAGGTAACAACTCCACTATCAATCATACTTGAGTGCATATAATGTAAATTCAAATCACAAACTGTGCAATTGTATATCAATTAACAAACATCAGTATATCAATCAAATCTGTCAGGTTCAGCGGGGTCTTCGGCACACCGAAGCCTTCCTCGACGACCTCTTCGGCGAACCTCTATGAGATTCGTCAACAATTCCAGAGGTTCGTTTTTTGGCAACCACTTCAGCGGACTCTTTGCCGCATCAAATCCCATTTCGGCGTGCCGAACTAATACTCGGCGACCTACTCAAAGACATTCATACTCGGCGACCTACTCGACGCGCCGAGGAGTTCTCCCTTGGCCGAGAAGGTGTTCAGCGACCCATTCGGCGCGCTGAGGAGGCCGTCGAACGTCATGAACAGGCTAGAAATAAGGGGATTTTTCTTCTAAACTTGATTTCTCAACACACAAAGTCATCCATATGCATTCTATCATCCATAATATGACATAATCCATTCTCAAGCATGAAAATAGATTATCAAACTACAATTTAGCATTCAATCCATTCATTAACCATCAAAACACATATAAGAACTTGAAAAATATGGAAATGTTTAGAAATCTAAGATGAACCTAATTACATTCATGAATTTATCACTTACCTCTTCAAATCAAGCAATAATCATCACAAACCTAGAAAATGCAAGCCCTTCTTCTCCACTCTAAGTTCTCAAGACAAACAAAACCCAAATGAGATCAAAAACATGAGACTTTCTCTTTCTCTCTCATTCAAACCAATTACATGCCAACTGTCAACATCCTAGCCTTTAAATTCAACCACTCTAATCCTAGCCCTTAACCACTTTAATCTAGACCATTCAAACACAACCACTTAAATCTGAACCATACACCACATTCCAAATAATATTTTACAACTTTGCCATTAGTCCGAACACACAAAGGGCTAAACTACTATGTATAGCACCAGGACCAAACAAACATCACAAGCACGATCGCATGGTCGGATCTAATCCGATTGGCGATCAAATCGAGAGATAGGATCATAGCAAGGATTAAAATATAATTAAATATACATTAGGTGGTCTAGGCCATCACATTCATCCTCCAAGAAGAAAGGGAAGGCCAACAACAAGGAGAAGAGAGCACCACCCCGTGAGGTAACGTTTTCTCTCGCTTAATTACTTGCTTTGTTGGACAAGTGGATCAAGGATGATCATATATCCCTTCTTCCTATTGAGAGTGAACCCTTTGAAGCAAACAAGAAGTCACCTAATTATTGCTTGTTCCACCGTCATACTAGCCATAGCACTTTTGATTTCTATGCATTATGGAAGTTGTTTCATGCCAATTGGCTGCTAGAGATATTGATCTCCCAGAAGCAACTGTACATACTGATCCCTTTCCTAAACATAAAGGGAAGGAAAAGGAGACAGCACATACATTCTCCATGCCAATGGAAGAGGAACATGGTTTGGATACCAAGCTGAGCAAAGCCCTTCGAACTACCACAAAGTTTCAGATTTTCTTTGAGGATATGTAGTTCAGCCCAGAAATGTGCAACGATGCTACTCGTGCTTTGCTTTCTCTCATTGAGAAGCATCAATACGAATGTTACTCTGCTGATGTTGTTGTCTATTATATTCCTAGGCTATGTAAGACCACCATATCTTTTACAGAGGAGGACATGATGGTTTCTTCCAAAGACCACAACAAGCGACTGTACTTGAATGCTATGCTTTAGGGCGTTGATACCAGAAGAGCTCTTGTTGACAATGGGTCTTCGGTTAACCTTCTACCTCTTCGCACATTGGAGGCGAAAAGAGTCTCAAAGGACAGAATTGTTCCAGAAATAACTCGAATTCTGGGCTTTGACACACAATGGCAGCAAACTCTAGGGCACATAACCCTCGAAATGCAGGTAGGACCCTTTAATTCCCCACATTATGCCATTTTATTGATGATTAGGCTGCATGTCATATACTGTTGGGAAGACCTTGGATTCATCGTGCCAAGTGATAAGTCATGAAATACCACATATTATACCCTTAATTTCTTGACTTATCTAGTATTTTCTCATATTAAACTCTTCATTTTACATAGAATTTACCAATTCTTTATTACCATTGCTTTA
>JAUPMG010072884.1:0-13108 GCA_031762675.1 Pachysandra terminalis
ATTGTTTGATTTTAATTTTATATTTTTCTTTATCACATCATATTTAGTACAACTTTTATCTATTCTAATATCTTTATTTATATATTTCTTAAGCAATTTTATCTACAAGTTTTCTCCATAAATTCGTTGTCTGAATTGAAATTATAGCATTTGAAAAGTTAAAAGAGTGCATGATTTAATCATCTTTCGTAATTCACGATGGACAACAATGATTTGACTGCTGCTACTATTGCTGAAATGGTTTTAAGTATAGCATATGGTTTCATTTCACATGACCAAATTTCAATTTTTTTTTTTTTTATGTTTGCATCGATATCTCAACCAAATATATCTTCATAGATAAATGAAGATAAATGAAAGGAGATATAAGTGTAGTAAAATTGAAATGAAATTTTTATGTAAAATTAGTCAAAAATCATATAAGAAAGATCTTAATGGATTAAAAAGGGTCCAGGCCTTGACCCTATATACATAATAATAGAACCGATACAAAACAACGAGATACCTTAACCATATCAAGTAACTTTTTATTTTAAAGATCATTTGTTTCGAGTAACTTTTTATTTTAAGGATCATTTGCTTCGAATGCCTAACTTGCAACGCACGTGCTACCTACCAGTTGGTATAGACGGAAAAAAAAAAATGAACTTCTGCATCATTTAGGCACCGCAGGTACGGTAGGCCAGTAGGCCTTGGTACGCTCTGGTGTCTTGAAGCAGGTGCCCCAACAAAATCAAATGCTTGCCATGGTTGGCTTGGTATGGAAGAATTCTTATCTTACTAAAGAGAACTGATAAACTAGGTCAAAAGGTGGATCCCCTTTGTAGCTTTAGCACCGACGACCAAAACCCTCTTGCGTAGGGTGAGATTTGGGTCGGTTAAAACTGAAACTGAATCAATTCAAACCAACTTTGGTTCGGTTTGGATTGAGTTTCTAGATATTTGGTTAGGTCTAATCCGTGAAACCTTGGCTTGCTATGTCCGATACTTCCATGGTAGAGCGAAGTTTCTAGATGTTTGTCATGTAATGCTTGAGTTATGTTTTCCTATTATTAAGATAAAATGAAAAAAAAAAATATATCTAAATCAAAATCCTTGCAAGCATACTATCCACCACCATGTCCATCTTCATACTTCTATACGTGTGAAAAACTTCACCAGTTGAGTTGTCTTTCTTTACACCAACAAAACAAGAGAAAATACCTCTTAACTTGTCCGCATCCCTACCAAAGCTACATTGCTTTTCACATCCTCCTCCGACTGTCCGACACAACAATCTAGAACAAAGGAAATGACCTTTCTTTCACCCACACCGGATTGACGGTCCCTTCTAAAACCCTGCCATCAACCTCCACACAGACAGAGAGACATAAGCGTGCGCCCCCAACCAGACATGACATAACACTTGTATACGCACAAACATACGACTGCCACAAGTAGTAGAATAAGAGATAGTCCTCCTCACGTACTACTGACAACAACAGGTTTTCCTCGGCCCATAGTAAATCCTTTTGTGCCATCAGGCATCCGAGGCCCTGGGGGTTGCTTGGTAACAGTAGGATGCTCATTTAGAATCGAATTGTTCGATGGGGGAGTACCTACATGGTTCCCACGGTGGTTGTTGTGGTGATGTTGACCCCTCCCACGACCTTTACCCCGGCCTCGTCCATGTCCTCCTCTCCTCGGTCCACCCTCATCATTGATAAGCTCATCACCCTGCACAAGTGAGTCTCAGAATCAAAACTTTATGGCATAACTGCCATATGATTATATGTCTATATGTATATGTATATGCATGGTGTAAATGATTGGCCGATCTTGAGTTAGATCGTCCGATACAAGTCAGGATTGGCTCACCCCGATCCGCCAAAATTCCAAAATTGGCTTGTCACAAACCAAAGCCGAGAGATCATCCGATCTGTCTCGGGATCGCTGAGTCTTGCAGATAATCCGATACATGTGATTTACTTGGTGGTCATGGGACCACATTTGAAAATTGGATTTTAAAGAGGAATGGGCCTCATTTGAGGTTCATTCCTCTTCTGTTGTCTCTCCTGAACTCTACCCCCCTCTTGTATTTTCATTCTTTAGTGGAATACATCATTGTTTTGTTTAATAATTGTTGATTATGTAAGTATTTTTTTTATTACTTAACAGTAACTAAGGTTAGTATGCATGTTTTGCATATTAAAATACTTCGTAAGTTTTTTGAAACTTATTTGAACTCATTTTTATATTTTTTATAGTTTTTCCTATTTTTCACCCAGACATGGTTTGGATCGACTGATTCCGATATCAAATTGGGCATTTCCCAATCTGATACCAATCCTTAACACTGTATATGTAAATGTATAAGGTCCAAAGGTCCTTACCGCATGCTCTTGTACTAGTGCATCGGATTGTTGAGACCAACTATTTGATTGCTTCTCATTTAAGTGCTCGGATGTCGAAGCACCATCTTCCTCATTCCCTTCACCTTCTTGCCCAGATTTTCTCCCACGAGCTTGTGCAGATTTTGCCTAGATAAAAAATAATAATAATAATAAATGAGCAAATCATTCACCCTTACATCTCAACTAATCAACTACATCAATTGAAAAAAAATAACGCACAAAAGATTTTGGAACTATATATATATATATATATATATGCTACAGTGACCACACTAATTAATTCATTGATATCAACTTCATATTAACTGCATTTGAGGATGTAGCATACAAATTCAAAAAAGCTTTTACATATATACCGTTCGTCTAGCAAATAGTCTAACTCTGAGACCACTTCTCCAGTTCCTTTCATCATTTAGATCGGAAACCTACATCAAAAGTTTGTCATTACTAAAAAAACCATTGCAAAACAAATACCTCAAGATCCAGAGATAGAGAATACTCACCGCTTTCTCAGCTAGCTCAACTGTCTCGTATACCACAAATGCATGCAACTACAGAATGCAAGAAAGATTTGTTAACTTCAATGTTAGAAAAAGTTAGCTTCCATGTGACATCCAACATGTGGCTCAAGCTGGAAGATCAATCCCAAATACATACCTTGTTACTGAAAAGCATGTTATCGGATTTTGTTAATCTAGATGCTGCAGAAGCTCCAACAGTGGAGGCCTGAGGTTGACAGGTTCGAATTGTCTTCACACTGAAAAGATAAATGAAAGAAAAAAAAAACATCACATAGCTCATATCCATAAATTATTTTCTAGGTAATGAGAATTGTATTAAGGGAATATAGAGTTTAACTAGATGAGTTTGTACCTCCCAATAGCAGAGAAAATCTTCATGAGTTTCTGGTAGGAATGGTCTTCAGGTAAATTTTCAGCAACAACTATGCGCGACTACAGACAATGGTTAAATAAAAAGTATAAATTACAATTCAAATATTCAGAAACTTGAACATTTTATGATTAAATTGGGGAAAAAAATTGATTGCAAAAAAGCCATCACATAATTCATGTCCATAAATTTAATATTCTTGTTGCCGATCCCAACTAGTTGCGATAAGGCATATGATGATGAAGTTGAAAAAAATGGAAAATAAGTTGAGATACAAGAAAAACGAGGGAGAAACTCGCTCACATAAAAGAGTAGAATGAGGAGAAAGAGGAGTTACCTGCAGCTCTTCCATATCTGACTCAGTCAATGGATTCTGACGTTGCACTTTCTTTCCATCTTCACTAACAATCTGTGTAGATTGATACAACAGGTGAGAGCATTAGATAAAAATAAATGGAGTCTTGCACAGGAACCGAAAGATGCACTAAGAGAAATAAACAGAAGTCAAAATGCACTCACTAGCTTTGACGAGGTTCGTAGAACAGCTGCAAGCTGGGAATGACTATTGATAAGGGCTTTAATTTTCTTAAAAGATGCAACCACTGAGATTGGCACTGTTAAAAAAAATGCCTGCTCTTAATAAAGATGGCAGATCAGATTAATAAATAAAAACAAAAAACAAGAAAAGGAACAAATGAGTGCTGACAGGACAATTAATTGACCTCTGACAAAGGCTGAGAGTCAACCGTAACTCACTAACCTCGCTGTTAAAGATTAGGTGAGAATCTAAGTGTATCCTAATTTTCTTAAGTAATTAAGGCATTGCATATACAATTTTCATACAAACTAGAAATGCATGGAACAACAGCTACAGTATACTGATAAATGAATGTCTTGTGGTTTCCTTAACAAGTAATTGGGAAAAGATCCAAAAATCTAATAGAACATGATACAACAGCTTGTAAAATTTATAGAGGTCTTCTATATGATTGTATTTGTGATATCCACCTGCATATGAAGAATGTCTGTAGTTGTTCCTTTCACCATGTACATATCATAGCCAGAATTGCTCTGATTGGTTTCCCCATTCTTTGAATATGTCCCTTTGGTATATGCGGAAAACATGAGTATCATTGCAACATCAAGTTTTATAAGATTCATCTTGTTCTGTTTAGAAGTAATTTAATAAACTATGATATCCATGATATTGTCCACAAGATGCCTTAAGATTTAGGTTTCAATATTTTGTCTCAACATGCAATAGCTATATAAGTACTGACAGTCAATCCAAAAGTGATTCCAACAAAACTTTCGTAGATTTCAATGAGATTTAAAGAACAATCAAAAAAGTCCTGTAGACCAACTTCATGCATTTTCCAGAATCTAGCGGAGTATCTCAAGAGTTAAAAAAAATTACTGAGAAAAAATCCAGGAGTTCAAAGTTAAATGTTGTTTCTAACTTCGTAATCTTCGGTTTAATGGTAATGTATCCAGGTTTTCCAGGAGCATAGTCCATACAAGTAGGAACAATAATGGGGTACATTGAACTGGTAACACATCCCATGCGCCCCTATTGAGTGGTTTGGTGTGCCAAAAATCAGATTTGGGTTTGGCATAACCTGTCCTTAACCTTCCCTGTTGCCATTCAAGTATATGTTTATAATATATACTCATTTCCCAACACTCACCCAATCGCTTTAGGAGCAGGTTTGGTAGGGTAGACTCCTATAGGGGCAAATTAGGGTTTGTCAAAACCCTCCTATTGCCATCCCTACATGTAACTATTGTTGAAACTATTAATACTCTTTCTTCTAATATATCAATTCTGGAAAACAGCACCAACAATCGTCAGACTATGAGAGAGATTAATTGTAACTTTTCCTCGTTTAGTAGTTAGATGAGAGACAAATCAAGCAGACTGGTCACTCAGCCAGAATTGGCCCCCGTTCTACCCTCAGAGATTATTCCAAACCATAGATCAATGAGGAGATTGGTGAAAAACCAATTAGTAACATCAACATTCCACCAATCACCTTGACGCTTTATTTTTCCCATCAGAAATTCTTCAAAAAGCATGAGAACCCACTAAGATGAGTAACATAGATCACAAGCTTCAGAAGATTCTAAAATTTTGTCAGCCATCAAATTCACCGCTTTAATTTTGGTCTACCTTTCTCCCTTTGTCTTCGCTTGTTCTTTTCTACTTTGTTAGTTCTTCTGTTAACCACTTCAATTTTGTACAAAGGTTGGAGCAATTGACACAGATCAATAACATGGAGTATTTAACTACATATTGATGGCTCAGGTTGAATAAGTATTGACCATGCAGAGTAAGGAAGATGATATACTGTACAGCACCAATAAAGAAATTAAAACGTTTGGATACCAATGATAAAATAGATCCATGTTTCATAGCTACTGCAAAATCTAAAAGAGATTTAGTAAATATCATACCAAATCCTTCAGGATCTTTGTTGATAAACCTAATCAGATGGTCAGTCGTAGCCAGATTTGCATCACTAAAATAATATTCCACCTGCAATTTTTTTAAGAAAAGAAGAAAATGGAAAGAAGAGATAAAAGGAAAAGGAAAGTCAGATTCAAATAGCAGTAGAGTAGTAACAAACAACAATAAATAAATTGAGAGAACGGGTACAATTATTATATCATATCTGCTCGTTATCGATAAGAAAGAAAAAAAGAAAGAAAAAAAAGCACAACTGGTACAATTATAGTATTAAAAGTTGTCCAAACAAGTGTACGGAGAACCAGACACATATATGCTCCACATTCTAATACCATGATCATATATGTGACAGTGCTATCAACATAAAAACACTTGCTTTTTACTAATTAGTTGGGACCTGCAGCACAAATCTTTTAAACACTTCCCTATAGCCACTTGTGTCCCAAGCTGATATATACCTTTCAAAATCTACCCTATGCTTAGTAAGAAGGGAGAGGGTTCATTAAGATGGATCTCATTGAAATGAATTTATTCAAAGCCTTAACTAGCATCCACCCTCAAAACCCAGTTTTAGTCCAAGCCAATATGAGCAGAAGAAGAATAATGAGTATAGGTCACTGCTGAGGAGCAAATCATGTTCCATTCCTTAATATTTTGAAATTGCCACTTTCATTAGCAAACCTCTTAAATCCTTTCCACTTCAAAGAAAAGTATTCATTGTGTATTGATGTATAGAATGTGTAGATGCTGCATATGCCACTGACACTTGATTTTCGTCAATTGGCATTTGAAACTCATCTATTTTTTCTACTTGTGTTCATATTTTTCTTGTTTCTTCCAATCTACTTCACCATTGCTCTTTTCAAGTAGATTTTGAGTTAAGACACTCCAAGACATAATAGGCAAACAAACAATGTATCTTTTCTACTTGCATTATGTTCATTTGAAATGAACTAAGATCTGGTTTAGACTCCATATCACATTTGTCCCATCTCACATTAGGGTGCTCAGAAGGCCGAGGGCCCAACCAAAGAGCCTCTAATTGCACTCTGACTCCCACCAACCCTCTGACCAGGGCACTGTGAAGCAGCAAGCATGAAATTTCCCTTCTCTTCCGCCATGTCACAATTTTCTTCTCCAGTAGCTTTTGCAGAATTCAAGTGATTCTTGAATTGGGCCAAGATCTCTGTTCTAAAAGTTAAACGAAGATTTCCTACACAGCAACCCCGTTCTAGATGGCCATCAACCTTGGGATACAACAAAAAGGTTTCTTCACACACCTTGATACTGATACTTCCAACCTATGCACTAAGAAGATAAATCCCTCCTAACTCCAACATACCGCCAAAAGCTACTCCTATAATGCCAAATATCTTTGTTGCCCAGAAATATGCCGGTAACCACCAAGAAAATCCAAGCCCCCTTCTCAGACAAGACTCTTGAAGCAGGCCTGGAGCCTCACATTTATCATGACGATGAAATGACCTTATCATTCTTCATGTGAAATCTGCAGGCCTATAGGATTCATGTGGCAAATAAGATAACCTCCTATTTTTGAGGTAAGGGAGATGGACAAAATTGATCAGTTGAGAGGAATTTTGGGGTGTAGAGTGAGAGTACATCCTACGACATATCTGGGACTGCATCTAAGAGCATCCTTTAAATCATTATTAGATTACGGAAGTATTGTGGAGAGATCAGAAAAGAATTTGGCATGTTGGAAGCCAAAATACCTGTCTAAAGGTGGGAAGATGACTCTGATTAGATGTTCTTTGTCAAACCTACCAACTTATTTCCTATCAATTTTAAAGATTTCAATATCACTAACAAAAAGAATTGAAAAAATGAAAAGACAATCTTGTGGAGTGGCAAAAGTAGAAAGACACAAGTATCGTTTAGTTAAATAGACTGAAATTTACCCGAGGAAGGGAGTTTAGGCTTCACGGGGTTACTGAAGTTTAATGAAGCTTTATTGGGGAAGTGGTTGTAGAGATCTGGGGAGGAAAAGGATAATTTGTGGAGGCAGGTTATTGCTGCAAAATTTGGACTCAATTCAGATGAATGGTCTCCACAATCAACCCAAGGCACATAAGGCATAGGTTCGTGGAAAGCTATTGCAACACATTTGATAGACATGCAGATAATACGAGCTCTGAGGTTGATAATGTGACAAGGTAAGATTTTGGTTGGATACTTGGGATTGGTAAGCAAGCTTTCAGTTCCCTGATCTTTTAAACTTCACCCAAAACCAAGAAGGGAGAATATGAGATTAGTATCCAGGAATCATTATGGATTATCTTATAATTTAGATTTTAGAAAACCAATGTCCATTAGAGTGATGGAATTAGTATCTGCAATGTCATCCTTGATCCAAGAATGCAATTCCAGAGAGGGACCAAACATAAGAAGATGGTTATGGGACAACGAAAGGGCATTCTTGGTCAAAACCTTGGTTCTAAAATAATGCAGTCAGAATCGAAGTTTGAGCTTCATCAAGTTTTGTGGCTGTTTGAGTTGTATTATTATTTAGGTTATTTTCTGTTATGGTCCAAGGGTAATTTGGTACTTTCTCATCTTTAGTATAAATATGAGTTGAGGTGAAGGGGCTGATTAAGTTTCCTAAGCCTATTCTCTAATCCTTCTCTCTTTCTTTTCTCCTTCCTTTCTTCTTCTCCTTCTCTAACCTAACTCTTCAATATTTTTCACTTTAACTTGGTATCAAAGCATCTGATCCAAACCTAGAAGCCATTAAAATAATCTGGAAGTTGTTGCGAGGTGATTGAGAACGGCTGACGTCAACGTTTGTATGATGACATAATGCTGACGTCATCATCTGTACGGACACCAAGGTTTAGTGATGGCTTTCTCTGGCCCGGCTCTCTCGTGGTGATTGTGGTGATTTTTCTAAAATTCTTTGAAGCCATTTCATGTGATTTGGACTATTTTGTGCGATCTGCGAATTATTTTTTTTTTCAGAATTTTTTCTGCGATCTGGGATTTGGACTACCTTTTTTTGTGTGATCTGTGATTTGGCCTGATCTATAGGGCCAAAAATCTGTGGTATGTTATTTTTGCTCTCTAGAGTTCGCCCCTCTCCTTTTTTTGCCCTCCAGCAGTTTGATGTTTGGCCTATGCAAAGTTTTTTGATCCTATTCTAAATCCTTGATGGTTGGGTAAGGAGTTTGTGCCTTGCATTGAGTTGTTCTGAATTCTCTTGGCTCCAATGCATCTGTTGTTGGTTGGTTAATATATTATCTTTTGGTTTTACGTTGCTTGAGTTGTTTTGTTGGTTAAATTGGATCTGCCATGGCTGAGGGAAAACCCCCATTACTTAAGGATGAAATGCCTAAATCCATTACATCAAGAAAATTGAATGGTTTGAATTACCTAGCTTGGGCACGTGCTATGAAAATTTTTCTGCGTGGAAAACGTAAATTGAAGTGTTTGACTGATGATCCTCCGCTTAAGAAAAATGTCAAATATGAAGACTGGATGTGTGAGGATTCTGTTATTATGAGATGCTTTGGCATAGTATGGAACCTCATATTGTTGCAACAGTTGAATCTTGTGACTCTTCTACGAAGACTTGGGAATCTGTTGCAGGACCTTGCTCGAATCAAAGTAATGTTTCTCGTGTTTATGAGCTATATGAGAAGATTTTCACCACTACGCATTATGGGAAATCATTGTCTGAGTTTTACGACACACTTAAGAATTTATGGGATCAACTACACCAGCATCGGCCCTTTACTACTGATTTGGAGTAACAGAAACATCATTGGGAAGAATTTATGATTGCTTCCTTGCTATTTAGTTTAGATTCTGATCTACGTGGTTTTAAAGATCAGATCCTTGCTAGTGAGACCTTACCTACCGCTGCTAATGCTTACTCTTGATTGTTGCGTTCAACTTTGGGATAGAGCTTCAATGTAACTGGTTCCACTGTCACCAATTCAAAGGCGTCTGCTTTAGTCTCTAGCAATGGGAGTCGTGGCTCTGGATCTCGTAGCAATGCTCACGGTGGCCATGGTTTTCCTGGGGGTTCCCGTGGTGGTGGTCGTATAGGTAGATGTGGTGACAGGAAGTGCGATCATTGTGGTGGTACTAATCATATGGAACCTTATTGTTGGGTGAAGTATGGTAAGCCAGATTATGTGCACCAGGTTACAGATAGTTCTTTACAGCCGCAATCTCCTTCTACTTCCTCTGGACTTGTTCCCCCTAGTTCTGATTCTCGTGATGCACTCACAACTCAGCTGAATGAGCTGGTTCAGACATTGCGCACTGCTCTTCCCTCTTCATCTACTATTGTACTAGCTGATTCAGGTAATATTTCAAGTGTGGTCCATTCGCCTTCGTCTTGGGTTATTGATTCCGAAGTTAGCTCACATATGCCTAGTATACCATCTCTCTTTTCTGATTTACATCATGTTAAACATCATAATGTTTTAGCTGATGGTTCTTCTCGTCCTGTCCTTAGAAAATGTGTTCTCAGTCCTAATTCCTTGTCCTTACCCTCTAGTCTTTATGATCTTAATTTTCCTTTCAATTTGCTTTCGATTAGCCAATTGACTAAAAATCATTACATTGTTCCGTAACTTTTTCTCCTACCTCTTGTGTATTTCAGGACCTCAAGACGAAGAAGATGATTGGTTCGGGACATGAGGACGACTTATACTACCTAGATCCTGATGGTTCTTCCTCTCCAGTTTCATTTGCTTTGAGTGCTATTGTTTCACCCCTTCAATGGCACCTTTGTCTGGGTCATCAATCTTTGGCCCAACTTAAACAAGTTATTCCTACATTGAGTCATGTGTCTAGTCTAGAATGTGAATTTTGTCAGTTGGGCAAGCATCACCGTAGTTCGTATTCGAGTAGTGGTCATAGTTGTCAGTCCAAGTCCTTTGCTATTGTCCATACCAACATATGGGGGCCTTCCCGCACTCCTACTTTTGAATGGATTTCTTTATTTTGCTATATTTGTTGATGATTATTCTCGGATGACATGATTATTTTTTATGAAAGAGATCTGAGCTTCTATTATTGTTTCTAAATTTTATAATGAAATCTTTATTTAGTTTGGTAAAAGCATTAAATTTCTTCGATCTAACAATGCATTAGAATATACAATGTCTGACATGAGTTCCTTTTGTGTTGATAATGGTATTATTCATCAGACCAGTTGTGTTTACACCTCTCAACAAAATGGTGTTGCTGACCAGAAGCATCACCATTTGTTGGACGGTGCTCGCACATTGTTATTCAATATGCACGTACCCAATCATTTTTGGGGTATGTTCTCACTGCTTGTCATCTCATCAATCGTATACCTTCTGTTTTTTTGTATCATCAATCTCCGCTTTCTCTTTTTTATCATGGTCTCTCACCTTTTTCGCTCACCCCTTGCGTGTTTGGTTGTACTACCTTCGTTCATGTACTTGATCCTGGCCGAGATAAATTGTCTCCTCGAGCTCGCAAGCGTGTTTTTCATGGATACTCTCATACTCAGAAGGGCTATCGTTGTTACAGTCCTGAGTCTTGGCGATACTTTGTAAGTACTGATGTTACTTTTTTTGAATCCACTACCTTCTTTTCTTCACAGGGTCAGCTTTTGTCGATAGATCTTATATCTAGTCGTGATGTCTGCCCTCCTTCGGTCCTTCCCTTCTCCAACTCTTCCACTGCCATTGGTTAATCCACCAAATCCTCCCTTACAGATGATCAGGGATCCAAAGATAGGAGTCGTGTTTCTTATGGTATAGATGCCACATCTTCCTCATCAGAAGTTCCTACTCCTTCCTCATCTCCTACAACTACTGATGATGTATCTATTGCTTTACGGCGAGGTAAACGTACTTGTACTCGGCACCCTATTGCTAATTTTGTTTCATATGATCGTGCTTCCTCTTGTTTGCAGTCATTTGCTTGTATCTTGTCCTCTATTTCTAATTTTCTATTGCCACATCTTATGAATAAGCCTTCATCTTTGTCTAGATGGAAACATGCTATGGATGAAAAAATGAGTGCTCTGCACAAGAATCAGACCTAGGAGTGTACTGGCCTTCCTAGAAAAAATCCAGTAGGTTGTCGTTGGGTTTACACTGTTAGGTATCTTCCAGATGGTTCTGTTGAGCGTCTTAAGGCACATTTGCTTGCCAAGGGTCACACACAAACCTATGACGTAGACTATTCAGAGACCTTCTCTCATGTGGCTCGTCTCAACTCTGTCTGAATCCTGCTTTCTGTTGCTCAAGGTTTTAAATGTCGATGTCGCTGGCAATGTCGCTGAGTCTGACCGGCGACATATCGCCGACATGGGGGAAATTTCCCCAATATTAGAGAAAAAGCGGGGAAATTCACCTCAAATGCATTTTTTAATTAAATCTTAGCTTATATCTAAATAATAATTAAATACACTAAAATACATCAAAATATATTGAAAGCAACACAAAACATAAATTGTAATGTAAAGGGTTAACATTCACTCAACAAAACCAAAAAATTCATGTTTTACCTTCAATGTGTCGAGTCTCGCATTGAATCTTCTACTCCAAAGCACGCTAAATTTGTGTTGTTATACACAAATCTAGATGAAAATTGAAAAACAAAAAAAAAATGGTTGGTTTGTGTGAAAAGAAATGGGGGAGCATCTGTGGGAAAATGTCGATTGAAATGATCGACATTTCCCACAAATCCCTCTTCATGTGGTGACATTTCGCCGACATTTGGCAATATGTCACGATATTTCGCGACATGTCAGTGAAATGTTGCCGACATCAAGGAAAATCGACTTCCAACGATTTCCCTTCGTGTCTTGTGACGCCAACGGTCAAAATGGCAACATGTCACCGACATTTAGAACATTGTTGCTGCTGTTAGTCGTTCTTGGCCTTTATTTAAACTTGATATCAAGAATGCTTTTCTTCATAGCGATCTTCAGGAGGAAGTGTACATAGAACAACCACCTAGATATGTGGTTGCTGATAGTGAGCACCTTGTTTATCAACTGCGAAAGGCCTTGTATGGTCTAAAACAGTCTCCTCGTACCTGGTTTGATAGATTCAATACTGTTGTGCTTCGTTATGGTTTCAAGCGTTCAACCTTTGACCATTCTGTTTTTGTTCGTCACTGGCATTATTGTCATGAGTGTATGTGGATGACATTATTATCTCTGGGAGTGACTCCACAGGCATTGCTTATTTGAAAAGCATGGTTCAAAATATCATATCGAGGTGGCGTATCGGTCGGCCCGAAAATGGATACGTATCGAGTATCGACACGGATACGCATGGATACGGTGTAAAAATCACGGATATGGTGGATACGCAAGGAAAACGGTGGATACATAAAACAATAC